>JAXIVJ010003337.1:0-95492 GCA_036785665.1 Chirona hameri
CACTCATAATGCCTGTGCCAAAAGTGTGTGGACGTGGTGCTTGGCGTTGTCGAGATACTCCCTCACAGGCAAGGATTTTATGAAAGTGGAGGATATTAACCACAACAGGCATTATAGTAAATAGGCCATATTGTTTGCCACCGGCCCATGTTGAAAACAAAAGTTAACATCTTGTATAGAGGCGCTCGGAAAAACAGTTGGGCGCGAGAGACGGCTAATTTCTGTTATACGGCAAACTAGCAATTTCACCGTTCACTTCAATGTTAAAAAAGCGGCGGTTAATTTCTGGTACTCGGCAAGTTATACTTTCCAGAAGATCCCAAATTGCAAATGCATGCTTTGCACACAGGTGAAGTATTTTAATGATTCGGTGAAAGTAGGTTGATCCAAGGCAGTTGATCGGGTCAAAGCCGGTCAAAGTGGGAGTGACAACATCATGAATTAATAACGTGTTTTTCATTTAATGTTATATATTAGTGTGTATTAACGTGTAAGTGTTTTGAGACGGTAACATAATGTATTGTTAAACGATATACCTCACGGAATGGCAGACTCGGAGAGTGACACCGATTATAACTCACAACAGCTGGCGGAGAGAACCAAAGAGGCGCAGCCATACATACCAGACAAACCACTGAGTGGGCTTCAGCGTGTATGGACGGTGGGCGGCTCGGAGGCGCCATCACTCATACATCAAGCCAGACCTGCTGGATTATGGGGAAGACATCGTGGCAATGAACAGGACGCGGTATAAATTTTACAGCAAGGTGCACTCAATTGAAGGGCAATCGTTTACACCCAGTTCCCTACATGTCCTTCGCGCTGGGCTACAGCGCTACTTAACGGATCATCAAGAGCGCCCGTATGACTTATCAGACAATCACTTCAAGAACGCCAACGAGGCCTTCAAAGCCGCAAAACGGCGGTATGCGATTTCAGGAGAGAACCCGCAAGTCGGAAACCGAAGGAGCCGATAGACCCAACTGATCAAGAAAAGATCCGTCAATACTTGAACATGCTGGACACGTATGAAAATCCAGAAAGCTTCAGCAGTTTGTTTATTACATGCTGGCAATGCATTTCGGATATAGAGGAAGTGAGCTCTGACACCAGCTCCACCACAAGAGTATTAATTTTAAGGAAGCTGTCGATGAGCACGGAAGGCCGCGCCTGACCATCGATCAAGTAATCACGGAAAAACTACCAGCACACAGGACCGAACAGTACATGCCGCCGAGTAGCCACAATCACGGACGACCTAGAGTCGGAGGAGTTTATGTACTCAACTCTGAAGACTTACATCGAAAAGCGGGACCCACGCCAAGCAACCTTTCTGGCCAAGTCAAAAACACTTGCCCAGATCGCTAAGGATCCCGAGGGGACCTTGGTACGTAAACGCGCCCGTCGGAGTCAAGACGATCGCCAATATTGAGCCCCTGACATCTCCAGGGAAGCTGGCACTTCCAAACGCTACACCAATCACTGCGTTCGATACACACTCGGGACGAACCTGCTGAGAATGGGTTTCCCGCTGCCAGTATTCCAGTCACGACTTCGTCTCCAGTCACCTACGACACTGAGCTGGTATACAGGATATCCGACGGCGGATCAGCTCATGTAAGAAACCCGCACCATCAGCGCGCCGTTGTCCGCCCTTGTCCGCCTTTGTAGCTCAGTTGGGAGAGCGCTGGACTTCTGACCTCACCTGTGGCCTTTCTCATAAAGTATTTTTACAATCCTACTACTGTAGTAGAATTGTAGTTTCAAGTTTACTACTTACTACTGTCGCGTGTTTCGCAAAGCGTAGTACATTGTAGGTTAGTAACTTTGTCAAGGTTAGTAACAGCTAGGAGTGGGTCACTTCAAGACATACATGAAGTATTATTACTGTTCCCTCGCATAGAATGTGCGTGAAGAGCATTTTTTCTGATAGAGCCAGACGGCAGGATTTTATCAAGCAGCTATTTGCCGTAATTAAACTACTCCTGCCACCTTGCGTTTGAAAAGAAAGCTGAGCTTGTGAACTCGCCGTTGCGTAATGTAAACAAAACATTCCGATGGCCATCTTTGCGTGTGTCGGGTGGTTGGTTACGTTGTGGTAGTGTATTGGTACCGAATTTAGAGACCTGAAGACGGTGCCAGAGCGTCAATACAAAGTAAGTAATATCGGTTAATTAAAACTCGGCTTGTGATTACCCTTTCACTAGTTTGGCAACTTCCAAACGTTTATAGACCTATAGATGGGCGGATGCTGGGTCACCTGCGTTTGGGTTGCAGGTATACTTTATGGTAAAATAAAAACACATTTTGCTTTTTGTATATGGCTGTTTTGTAATAAATACTAGGAAAATAATGTTTAAGTTATTTATTTTGTGTAATCGGTGGCGTCTGAAGGTATTCTTAATTTATTTAGTGAATATCATTTTACATTTGTGTTGGGTATGTTTGGTAGTGTTAACTGTTGAACAAGTATCACACATGTGCCGAATGATGCCAAGTTATGTTTTAATAGGAATACTTATCAGTAGAACGTTTTACAGGGGCATTCTCGTACAGACTTACACAATATTTAGATTCAGGCAATGCAATGAATATAGCACTGCCTATGTAAATATTTATTGTTTTATAGCTAATGATACCTTAGGTGGCGAAACAAAAGCGAAATTTATGAAATGAAGTCATCAATTACATAAATAGTTTACTTATTTGTTAAACAGTTCATAAACAGTATTTGTTTTTAAAGATATTTTAAATTATAACCACTGTAACTGAATATCAAGAAGTTGCAGGAAATGGTTATAATCTATAATACGTATATTTAATTAATGTTTGTAAAATTTCAGTTTAGAAACTGTTTAAAAACAAGTATAACTTTATGAAATTGATGCCTCATTTAATTAATTTTGTATTTGTTTCACCACCAAGGGCATCATTAACCATAAAAAAGTAAAAAAAATACTCAAGCAAGTGGTAGGTTCCATCTGTATAACACCTTGTAAGCTTGTATGTGTATTATTCAATATCATGATTTCTTGTTCTCTTTTCCAGAACCTTTTCTGAGGAATCTGCCATCATCCTGGAGGAGACATCACAACAGGCCGAGTGCAAGACAACCTTTGTAATTCGTGAACTGCCGTCCATCCAAGGGCGTCGCTACCTTCTAAAAGTGTGTGGGGTGGGGGCGGAGCCGGAGGCATTTTGAAGTAGATTCTTGCCATGCAACGCCCATAGGCGTAATGTTAAAATATGCAAATGTTCGTCCCCCCCCCCCACCTCCGACGCCTATGCGTCCGTCTCTTGCCGAAATCCAGCGTTGAGTAAAAACCAATGCAGCAGTGTCGACGATGGGTGCGTTGTGTTGGTATCTTGGCAGCAGCCACCTTGGCGGTATCGGACTTGCGGACAACGGACAACGCGAAGGGTCGAATGTGGAGCGTGTTTCGGAACAGACCGATGCCAGTGAAACCGGTGCTGGGAGGTGGTGGATGTGTCGGCATGAGAAAACTTACGGTACACCGCCAACTAAACACACTTCCAAGCTTCATATATGTGCCACTTAATTTCAGGGAAACACTTATCGTGATCCGAGTAATTCGGTGAAGTGTTGATAATCCAGCTATTACTGTTATAACAATACTAAAATAATAAATGATAAAACTGAACTCTGAAGCGTAAGTACCTGTGAAGGCTCGTGCGAGGTGTGAAAAGATGAGGAACGGAGGCACTTAATGCTAGAAATGGGCACATGTTTGATGGTGAACGTAATTCTCAATAACGTGTATTATAAGAACGTCAATCTCAGGTAGGAAGCACAAATGACTTACACTAACAGTCACACGCATTGCTGATGCCTATACCAGTTAACCCTATTAGTGACAGGCTCCTGGCTACCCCTATTAGTAGCAGGGGGCTGATTCGCCACCCCCCGGAGATCTAGAAATCTACTAGTCCGATTTTCAAAATTCAAACTGGGTTTGACTCCACTCAAACTGATCTACATTCTAAACAAAAATTGGCGACAGTGGTCAAAATGCACACATTTTGTATATTTTTTTTAATCTCTCTTAACTCCTAGTTTTATAGACCGATTTTGACAAAACTTATATGGATCGACAGCAAATTAATACAAAATTGATAAATCCTGGTCACATTTGAAAATTCAAATTCGTAGGCGTTTCAGGACCAGTATACGATTCCAGTATGCGATTTGTTTAAATTCTTGAAAGTTCATGAAGTCTTCAGACAAACTGCCCATACTAGTTTTAGGAAAACTCAGAAAATTTCAGAAGCCTACGTCCAGCCATTTCGGAGATATTTGATACAAACACGAGGGGTGGGCAAAATTTGCCCCCTGCCACTAATAGGGTTGTAAAGGTGCGTTTTCCCTCTTGGCAACGAATATTTGTGAAAAAGAAAACCATTAATTCCCAATTTAATCATCTCTTATCGCACTTTGTTTCGTCTGTTGTCTCATTGGAAGTGTTTAAGTTATCATGTTCACAATTTTACAACGGTGAATAGCAGGGTGAAAATGCGTTGTAAAACTGGCTTCATTTTGTACTACTCCGTAAATCAGAGGATCTTTATGAAACAGATGCGTGCGTTTTAAAAAGCAACCGTAAGCGTTTCTGTAGTAACATTGTAGAGTTATAAAGTTGTAAAGTATCGAGTGTAGGTAAGTAGTAGTTTTTGCTTTATGAAACACAATTTTACAACTTTACTACACAATCTTACAACTATACTACAGAATTTTACTACCAAACGTGTATGAGAAAGAGCACTGGTAGTGGCAGCCCGGGTTCGAGTCGCTTCGGCGCTCGCTATTTGCTGCTGACTAGGATGGCCTGTGGCCGTGGCAGCGGTCGCACTCAAGGTCAGGTGACGTCAGCGGACGGGGCGGACCGTGTCCAGGTATGTTGGGCACGTACAACTTTCGTTTCTAAATTCTGCCGGACGCCAGGAATTGCTTGATCGGGTGGTGGGGTCAGGGCCTGCGCAACAAGCTATGCTTAGCGCTAGGTCTGACCTCGGAAATCCATCCATTCAAAAACATTCGGACTAAATTTATAAGAAAAAATGCATGCCAACATAAAAATTACGTTTGATTAAATTGTACATGATCTCCTTTCTTGAATACGCCAAAAGGGAGTATGTCCTGAGTGGCTGCATGCTTCAGCGTATACAAAAACGAATGCTTAGATAAATCAAGCCATTTTTGATCAATAATTATTTTGGTTCATTTCGACGGATGCGGGTGCCACGCGCTGTGGTACCACCCCTATCAGAACGCACCATAACAAAATCCAAATTGATTTAATGGTCCTATCCGATGGTGAAAACCAGATCTCTATCGGGGCAGTTGTTGCAAAGTTATTAGCTTCCAAAAAGCTTCTGTATGGCTGGGTCGGGCCGGGTCGGGCCGGGTCGGGCCGGGTCGGGCCGGGTCGGGGCCGGGTCGGGCCGGGTTGGGCCGGGTCAAATGTAAATTTGTCTAGTAAGCTGACGAGAAACCTCACGGGCGCTTCGCGCCAGCTCGGAAGTAATTTATTTAATTGCCTGGTCCGGTCCCTATATCAGCCATTATTCGGTCGCTTTCCCACAATGGTGTTACAATTGAATGTACTCGCAGGCTCGTAAATTCAATTAGAAAATTGAACTCATTTCATTCGTGCAATTTTCGAAAATAGCATCCTCACTTCTTTCGGACGCTATTTTAGAGAAAATTATGTCCTCACTCCGTTCGGACATTATTTTGAAACAACCTTGGGAAAGGGACCGAATAATGACTGATATAGGAACCGGACCAGGCGATTTAATATTATATATATATATATATATATATATATATATATATATATATATATATATATATATATATATATATATATATATGTATATATTAGCCGTCCCACCGCACGCACCATGGGTGGAGCTTTTCCAAGAGAGTTGGTGGGGCAGAATGTCAATTTGCTTGGTTGTTTTGTTAGGTTGAGATGAAAATTAACATTTTAATGCCGGATAACCTCCAAATCTGACAAGAGTTGGTGGGGCAAACACAAAGTTGGTGGGGTAGTGGCCCCATCATTTTAATAGGAAACTCCACCGTGGCACGCACCCTTTCAACCTGTGCGGACTAAACTTTGCATGCATATAGGTAACATAGTTACGCGTCACAGACACTTGTTTGTTGTGTTTGAGCCCTTTGTTTGGCCATAGGATGAAACGAAAATAGGTCATTATAGCTAAAATATTTCAATGCTGCAGTTTGCACGTGCATGGCACGTGCATGGCACGTGCATGAGGGAGGTCATGTGGGTTCTTGTTACATGTGCCGAATGAAAGGGATATACCCACATAAAAGTAAGGTGAAACTTTCGCCATCTACATCTGGCTGCCAGAAGCGGCCAGTTTTCTTTCAACATGGCTTGTATCGCACCGTGAAAACACGTGCTCTTTGCACTCCTGCTGCTCCCATCCCAGGGTGGGTGAGCCATCTCCACGCTGGTCAATGGGGCCCCATTATTTTGTTTTAGAATGGTTGCGTCACAAGATTAGATTCGAGCCATGTCCAGGAGAACTATGTAAAATCGGATATCTCGCCTATACATACATCAAATACATACAGCAAATCTATAGAATTAAATTGTAAACCTGTTTGTGATTGTAAACCTGTGTAAATTGTAAACCTGTTTAGGTACATGTTCAATCCAGGTGCGTCGCCGCGAAATTTTGAATGTGGGGGGGGGGGGGGAGGGGCGGACCCATAAGTCCATATTTTCCAGTCAACAATCAACATTATGGTACGCACTAGTGATGTCATTTTCAGAAAATTCCTGAAACTTGACCAAACCTATACCAATTTCATTGTACCTTTGCTGACCGAAAACCAAACCGATTTTTTCCTAACCAGAAAATGACCGATTTTTGACCGACTTTGAATATTGGTGTGAGAGGTTGGGAAGCGTTACTTTGCATATGCAGGTACATTTCTTTTAGGGAAAGAAATACCTCAATAATACTTAAGAGTATTGATGATCATAATCCAAATGAATTGCCTGACATTCTTATTTCCCAGCTGGATACCTGCAGAACATGCCGAACTTCCTGCAAAAAAGATTGCCTGTCTGATGCATATCGCTGACTTGCTTGACCGAAACATACCTAAAATGTATTCTCTGACCAACCAATAACCGATTCGGTATTGTCATTTTTGGGTATACCAAAATTTTGGTTACCGAATGACATCACTAGTACGCACGCATTCAGAAGAGCTGACTCTATTTCTCTTCCTCCATTTTCATTCAACTATTTTAATGAGGATCAACAGAACTCTTACTTCATGACTTTTTCCTTCTTCCAGATATTAATCATTTGACACATTAAGTTTTATCTACGCTACGCTGCAGCCTGAAACCAAATCCGTTCCATAGCCTTAGGAATGCGTCAGGAATCCAAATAGTCAAAGTTCGCTGGTGGAATTTTAATGTTCTTATGGAAGAGATGTCTCAGTTATGGTGACTTCATGGACAAAATCGTTGAGAAAGCTCTGTGGAAGGAACAGGACCCAGTTGATTGTTGCGATGTCGGATGCGGTCGCTAAAGCCGCGCAAGAACGCGCCTGGCGCGGTTATTTCACTCTTACAGCCTCGGGTAGACTCTTAGTCCGTTCGCCGGCGCTGATATTTTCCCGGTTCTTGACATATTTCTCACTATGCACAGCACCCCACAAACCCAAACATATCCTCAGTTGTAAACATGCTGTTCACTCTTGACATGAATGCACTTCAGGTTGTCAAAGATGTTCTTTTGCATACAAAAATTACACCTATATGGACACAATGTATCAGCCAAATTCTGGTCTGACGCAGGGTTCTATGTCAGATGCCAGTGGCGTAACGAGTATACGGTCATTCAGGGCATGACCTGGTCCTTTGGACCCGAGGCGCCCATGCAAAGCTGGCGCCCCATCCGATCAGTGACGGCGCCCCTCCGGTCAGTGACGGGCGCCACTCCGGCCAGTGAGGACGCTCTCCCGGCCAGTGACGGTGCTCTTGCGGCCAGTGACGGCACCCCCCCCCCCCCCCCCCCAGTGAGGACGGTCCCTGCCATAGACGGCGCCTATCCGGCAGGTGACAGCACCCCTCCGGCCAGCGACGGCGCCACTCCGACTAGTAATTGCCTCTCTCCGGCCCGTGACGGCGCCCCTCCGGCCAGTCACGGCGCCCCTCCGGCTAGCGACGGCACCCCTTCTAGCCAGTGACGGCGCCCCTTCGTCCGTA
This sequence comes from Chirona hameri, assembly GCA_036785665.1. Taxonomy (NCBI): domain Eukaryota; kingdom Metazoa; phylum Arthropoda; class Thecostraca; order Balanomorpha; family Balanidae; genus Chirona; species Chirona hameri. The sequence goes on from JAXIVJ010003337.1 coordinate 8,280, forward strand.
AGCAAAATTTTCGCCAATACTGGTGGCGCCCCTGTCGATCGGATGGCGCCCCTCAAGGTTGTATCAAAGATGTATCCAATTTGTATCGTCCTAAAAATTCTGCCCCATATCGTTTCGAGCGATGACAAAAATATTTTGCAAATAATGTAGATTCTTAGCCTAAATTTATACAAATTTAAACTAAATTAAACCTTAAAGGGAATATTTCACATTTTGAACTGAGATAGCCACTATCCTTGGCCGTTATTCAAATTTTGCCAATACTAAGGTCATTTTCCCCAAAACTTAGCCGTTAAGGTGAAACATTCCTTTTAAGGTTTGGATCACGGTTGTAGCGGGTGGCCAGCCCACCCCATACTTTGTTTTTAGAGTGGGGGGGGGCTGCTGCACCCCCCCCCCGGTGGCGACGCCCCTGGTGCAATCGATGCAATGCTAATGCGATTTGGGGTGTATCAGTTTCAGGTATTAGTTCAGTTTATTGGTAGATCATTCCACACGTTGAGTTAATGTTTGATCCATGACATGATACAGTGGTAAAACGGTCTTACTAAACAGACACAGTAAGTCACGGCACAAATAAAATACACGTAGTAAAAGCCAGAAACATATCCATTCCAATCACTTAAAAACACATCGATTTAAAACGCGTAAAAACTCGAATTTTGTCCGGGAACCAGTGGTGGCAGGTGGCAGGCGGTTCCAGGATGAGGCCACTCGAAAAGAAAATACCCGGCGCGACATGGACAGGCGTAAAGCCAGCGGCTCCAACATGCCCGCCAACGTCGCTCGGGTTGTGCGCTGCGATACAGCGGCTCTCCACTTGTATACTTTACTTTCTTGTCTTGTATACACTTTCTACACTTGTATACTTACTTTCAATAAAACATCCAGTTACGCCTGATGTGTGCTAATTAAATTTTACATATGCACAACGTCGCAAAATTGGCATGCAATCGTTTGTTTTAACCCACGCACTGCAGGGGGTTTGCGCCGAACACGAACAGCAGGGGGGGGGGGGTGATTTCCGCCCCCCCGTGAGATCTCGAAAACTACTCTACGTAGCGACAAGCGGAAAATAGTGTTTGATATGAGTTCTATCGAAAATATTTCTGATTTTTTTTAGGTCAGGTCAAAATTGAGGTCACCAGAGGTCATCAAAGGTCAAATATTCCAGTTTTTCCTGTTTTAGGACTTCGCTCCAGACATTCCCATATATCTTGGAAACTATGCTAGCTAGAACCAAACGGAAAAAAGTGATCGCCAGCCATTTAAATTTTCAATCGACAAGGTGTCCTACAATTTGATCTCAGGTAGGTTACAGGACACATTGGCGAATGCCATTTTGCCGAATGTCATTTTGGCGAATGCATATTGTCGAAGGACACTTTGACGAAATGTTTTTTGCCGACATGTGAATATGCCGAAAGCAAAATGGCGAATGCCTTTTTGTCGAAATGTCTTTGTGCCGACATGTCATTTTGTCGAAATGTCTTTTTGTCGACATGTCAAAAGGTCGAAATGTGATTTTGCCGAAATGTGAAAAAGTCGAAATGTGCTTTTGCCGAATGACATTTTGCCGACATGTGAAAAGATCGAAATGTCTTTTTGCCGAAATGTCATTTTGTCGACATGTGAAAAAGCCGAAATGTCATTTTGCCGAATGTTACTTTGTCGACGTGTGAAAAGGCCGAAATGTTATGCTGTCGACATGTGAAAAAGTCGAAATGCCTTTTTGCCGAATGTAATTTTATCGACATGTGAAATGTTCGAAAATATTTTTTCCCGAATGCCGATTGCCTTTGGTGTCATGCGCAGCAATTGTCATTTGTCAATATTGTTTGTGCGCGTGACGCTTTCAGCCTTCGTCTCGGCACGCTCGTTCATTCCGCCGTGCGTTGACTGCTCCATTGCAGCCCTGCTGGAGACGTGATTGTGTCCCTTGCTCTCCACAAAGACCCAGCGAGCATACACGCCACGCCCTTTGCAACTCGGACGCACTCGGGCGCTGCATCTCATGTATATCTTGTCTTCCCCACTCCTCGAGTTAGCAAACTGACATATCAACTTTGGAACCAGCGACACCAATTTGGAATCAGCTATACCAACTTGGATAATTTGTTAACCCTATTTGTAACAGGGGGGGGGGGCGGATTCCGCCCCCCGGAGATCTCGAGATCTACCCGTCCGATTTTCAAAAATGAAACGGTGTTTGGTTCCTCTCAATAAGATCTACATTTCTAAATAATAAAAAAAATCAAATTTTTTGATAGGGGGGCAACAGGAGGGCAAAAACCACAAATTTTAGTGGTATTTTTGATCAAACATAGCTTTCATGTTTATCGACCGATTTGAACACAATTAATACGAATCGATAGAGATTGAATTGAAAATTGATATATGACAGTAGCGTTTGAAAATTCAAAAAATCATAGGCGTGTGCAGGTCACTCAATATGGGGGTGAAGTAAATGCGTAATACAACCATTTTTGATGTTTGTTTTTAATAAATGAAATGGTATGTGATTGTGACATTAGACAAAACAGTAAAAAATAAAAATTTTGCCATAGGCGGTACCAGGTTAGTGAAAAAGGGGGGGGGGGGGTAAAATTGGGGAAAATATTAACCGCAGACAAGTTGCTACCCAGCACTATAAATATGTAACTGATCATAGATAGTTCCTTTTTGCATGTTGTACTTCATCATAGGCGTATCCAGGATCCAAACTGGGGCGGCTCAATACCTTTTGATAAGTATATTATCCGCTATTATGATACTAACTAGTCAACAGTGACTATTTCACTTACAACTTCAATTAACATTGCTTACCTCCTTTTACCCTACCTGGACTCGCCTATTATCTTATAATCGTTCGTAGAGTAGCCTGTGGTGCGTGTTTCATCCGAAAACTACAGTATGTTATGTCATTGTACGCCCATGCCTCTTAGTTTCCTTGCAATAATATGACCCCTTTCTTCCATTCCTGAGCGCGCCTCTGCCAAAAATGACTTTATTCACTTTTCTGGCCTCATATGTGCATATATCATTATAAGCTAACCGTCTATTGCGCCGTTATCGCTGGCATATCGTCATCACCAAGCCAGTCACCCCCCCCCCCTTTTCATGTGCCTGAACACGCCCCTGAAACTCTATATGTAATAAATTATGCAAATAATGGAAGCATAAGCTATCTTTTACATCTTGATAACTATAAATGCCCCTTACATTGCTCTATTTGCTTCCCGCCAAGCATTGAATACTTCCTGGAAACCCCCCCCCCCTTTCAAGCCCCTGAAACCGCCTCTGCCATGGAATTTGTATGATATTTCATTAACATCAACTAATTTTCACTTGTTGCAATCACCGTGAACCGATGTAACTCCTTCATACTTGAGGCAGTTAGGAAGAAACCGTGAAGATCGCATTTCCGTATTATCGCCAAATATCGCCTCCGAACCCACCCAAAACTGTATCCTGGAACCGCCTCTGTTCAGGTTAAGAACTCAAAATTTTGAATCCAAATGCGGTATTCAATTCTATGAAAAGTCCCAAAATTTCATGGACCTGGTCCCAGCTGTTCTGGAGATATCTGCGAAAAACATGAGGGGGGGGGCGGAATCCGCCCCCCTGTTACAAATAGGGTAGCTCAAAACCTGGAACCCTTAAACTAATTGCGCCGCGGAGCGGCGCGAAATTTTTTAGTATTATGCCATAGACTGTCATCAATGCGTCACATTGCTTATGGTGCGGACTGCGGACCTCTAAAAATGTAATTGTGCGTTTAAAAGTGCGTTAAATAATGCTAAAGTTAAATATTTTGCCCAATTATATAGGAAAGTAGCAACATAACACCTAAATGCGCTGAGAAACGGACCGTTTTTTTCTTCTAAGCCGCATATAATTGAATTTGTAGTTAAATTGCGCCGCGGAGCGGCGCAAAAATATTGAGTTGTATTCCCTGGACAACTGCCTTCTTACTGTTGAAAGGCGCAGGGTCCCTTCAGATCGTCTAGGGGGCCCTTCGACCTTTTCAACGCCCTTCTGACCCGTTCAGGGACTCATCTGGGATCCGCGAAAAGACATGATGTGGAGTGGGCGATATATATTAAATACAAAGAGGGCTTACTCGACAATAACAATTAAAATCGGAGCTTGCGGGTATATTGTAACACCCTTCGTTTGCGATTAAGAGGCATTTGGTAACATGTCATTGCTCATCTTAAAGACGAGCAATGACCTGCTACCGAATGCATCTTAATCGCTGACGAAGGGTGTTACAATATACCCGAAAGCTCCGATTTAAATATTTTTCTTGTGGAGTAAGTCCTCTTTGTATTTAATCTTCATCTGGGATCTCTATGTGCTTTGAGGCCCTTCCCAGGGACTCCCCTGACCTTCCAAGAAGCCCCTCCTGTGTGTCAAGGGGCCCATTTGGCCTTTTCAAAGGTTCTTCCGACCTGGCCAGGGACTGAACTGGCTGCTTTGTCACCCTGCCGACATGCTCAGGGGCCCCTTCGACCTGCCCAGGGGGCCCTCCAGTCTGGCTAGGAACTCATCCGGTATGTTCAAGGGCCCTTCCGACCGGCCCAGGGACCGTTTCGGTCTAGTCAGGGGCCCCTCTGACTTGCCCAGGAGCCCCTCCGATCTGCTCAGCGACTCTTCTGGTCGAACTGCGCTGGCTGCTTTGTTGCCCTGCCAACATGCTCAGGGGGCCTCCTACCTGCCCTGGGCCCCTCCGTGCTGGCTGGGGGCCAATTCGGCATGTTCCGGGCCCTTCTTACTCGCCCAGGGGCCCTTTCGGTCTGGTCAGGGGCCCCTCCTATCTGCACAAGGGCATTTTGAACTTGTCAGGGCCCTCTGGTCTGTCCAGGGGCCCTCCAGCCTTCTAAGGGGCCTTTCAGACCTGGCAAGGGACTGCGCTGGCTGCTTTGTCGCCTTGCGACATGCTCCGAGGACCCTCCGACTTACCCTGAAGCCCCTCCCTGATACTAGGGGCACATTCGGCATGTTCAGGGGCCTTTCTGACCCACCTAGGGGCCGTTTCGGTCTGGTTAGGGGCCCTCTGATCTGCACAAGGGCATTTTTAACTTTCCAGGGCCCCTCTGGTCTGTCCAGGGGCCCTTCAACCTGCTCAGGGGCCCCTATGACCTGGCAAGGGACTGTGCTGGCCGCTTTGTCACCCTGCCGACATGCGCCTCTCGACCTGCCCAGGGGCCCCTCTGTGCTGGCTAGGGGCCCATTCGACGTGTTTAGGGGGCCCTAGGACCCGTCAGGGGCCCTTTCGGTCTGGCCAGGGGCCCCTCTGACATGCACAGCGCTCTTTTGAACGTCCAAGGGGCCCTCTGGTCTTTCAGAGAGGGCCCTGGCGTCCCTACAGAGCTTCTGAAGTGCTCTAAACTCTCTAAAGACCACGCTTCGCGTAGTAAAGAGTCCATGATATCGCGCTTCGCGCGGTCTCGTCGGCCCTTTTCGGAACGCTGCGCGCGCCGAAAAGGGCCCTCCGCCGCCGAAAAGGGGCCTCCTGGCCTCCAGGTTGTGCGGCCGCACCTGCCGCCGCACCTGCCGCCGCACCTGCCGCCCCCCTCCTTGGCTACGTTCCTGCCCTGGTGGATGGTGCAAAACCACAGCAGCAAGGATTATAGATTTTGCTTTCGGCAGTGGAGCAGGATGTGCTCGGCAAAAAAGGCATTTCGACCTTTTCACATGTCGGCAAAATGACTTTCGGCAAAAAAGGTATTTCGACTTTTTCACATGTCGACAAAATGACATTTCGGCAAAAAGTAATTTCGACCTATCAACACGTCGACAAAGTAACATTCTGCAAAATAACATTTCGGCTTTTCACATGTCGACAAAATGACATTTCGGTAAAAAGACATTTCGATCTTTTCACATGTCGGCAAAATGACATTCGGTAAAAAGACATTTCGACTTTTTCACATGTCGACAAAATGTCATTCGCCAAAAGCATTTCGATTTTTTCACATGTCGCCAAAATTACATTTCGACAAAATGACATGTCGGCAAAAACACATTTCGACATTTTGACACTTCGGCAAAAAGACATTTCGACAAAAAGGCATTCGCCATTTTGCTTTCGGCATATTCACATTTCGACAAAATACATGTCGTCAAAGTGTCCTTCGACAATATGCATTCGCCAAAATGACATTCGGCAAAATAACATTCGCCAATGTGTCCGGACACCAAATATTTGAGGCTCCAAAGGTCAAAAAATGATTTTTTTTTTTTTTGCAAAACGGGTTTTCGCTGATATTTTTTAACTAATAATGATAACGGAAAGCTGTTTTCGCCATTGTGTTTTCTCGTCAAGGCACTTCGAATGACATACATGGTGACCTTGTTAAGTCAACTTCAAAATGTGACCACAGGTCACGTGACCTTGACCTGAGGTCAAGACCCAAGTAGGTCATGTTGCATATAGGGAGACGTGTCTCGACGAGACAAACATATTTATGTCGGTTTTACTTCTCTATCTTCATTATGTCGCGAGTTATTGACAAACAAGTGATGGTGAACTCGGATGACCTCAAATGACCCCAAAGCGGTCACTGAACAAAACTTACACTTAGATCATCAAGAACATCCTATAATACCATGATCCAGAAGTAATTGGACTATCTTGCATATCCTTGAAATAGGAAGCATTTTAATATTTCCCCATTGACTTATTATGGAGAGGTCACGACATTGACCTGACCTTAGGTCACCCCCCTGCAGTGCGCGGGTTAAGACCGTGATAATTTCATTATCTAATGGTGATAATTTCATTATGAGATTGTTCAAATGTTCAGCTACCATATCAAATGTCTTGCCAAAAAGTTCATTCTTCGTAGGAACAATGCTGACAATAATGTGTTTTGTATATTTAATTTATCTAAATTCATAAAAAGCTAATACGAAATGCCACATTTTTTGCAATTTGTCCAGTAGAAGATAACATATGTTTTAACACATTCGTCTCTCAGACACTCTTATGGTTTGTATTCACTTTAAGATTACAATCATCGACTTTACGACACACCCAATCAATATTTTGCGCACTTCTCCCAGAAGCTCAGACGTAAAAAGTCGAACATTATCGGCAGCATTGAAGTCTTGCTCATCAACGGGAAAGGAAGGTTATAAAATATGAATGCGTTTTAACATTGAATGGAAGAAAGACAGAAATTTACATGAAACCATTTAACCCAAAGTACAGTCCTGTAACAGTTAACATATGCTGCACCTCCTTTGTGGTATGGCATAAGTACTCAGTCCCTTCTTCGTCATGGGTTGGAATGAAGAGTATTTGTCCAAACCACTTTCCATAAAAAAATAAACTACCTATCCTTAACGATTGATCCGTAAAGAACCAAACCTTTCTGTCATGATAAAACTATTTTTTTTAGTCATTAACCCTATTTGTAACAGGCTCCTGGCTAACCCTATTTGTAACAGGGGGGGGGGCGGATTCCATCCCCCCCCCAGAGATCTCGAGATCTACCCGTCCGATTTTAACAAATGAAACGCTGTTTGGTTCCTCTCAACATGATCTACATTTCTATATAATACAAATATCTAAATTTTGGATAGGGGGGCAACAGGGGGGCAAAAACTACAAATTTTAGTGGTATTTTTGATCCGACATAGCTTTCATGTTTATCGACCGATTTGAACACAACTAATAGGAATCGATAGAGATTGAATTGGAAATTGATATATGACGGTGACGTTTGAAAATGCAAAAATCATAGGCGTGTGCAGGTCACTCAATATGGGGGTGAAGTAAATGCGTAATAAAACCATTTTTTGATGTTGTTTTTTTGATAAATGAAATGGTATGTGATTGTGACATTATACAAAACGGTTATACATAATATTTTTTGTCATAGGCGGTAACAGGTTAGTGAAAAAGGGAGGTAAATTGGGAAAAAATATTAACCGCAGACAAGTTGCTACCCAGCACTATAAATATGTTACTGATCGTAGATAGTTCCTTTTTGCATGTTGCACTTCATCATAGGCGTATCCAGGATCCAAACTGGGGCGGCGCAAGACATTTTGAAAAGTATATTATCCGCTATTATGATACTAACTAGTCAACAGTGACTATTTCACTTACAACTTCAATTGACATTGCTTACCCCCTTTTTACCCTACCTGGACTCGCCTATTATCTTATCATCGTTCGTAGAGTAGCCTGTGGTGCGTGTTTCATCCGAAAATTGCAGTATGTTATGTCATTGTACGCCCATGCCTCTTAGTTTCCTTGCAATAATATGACCCCCTTTCTTCCATTCCTGAGCGCGCCTCTGCCAAAAATGACTTTATTCCCTTTTCTGGCCTCATATGTGCATATATCATTATAAGCTAAACGTCTATTGCGCCGTTATCGCTGGCATATCGTCATCTCCATGCCAGTCACCCCCCCTTTTCATGTTCCTGAACACGCCCCTGAAACTCTATATGTAATAAATTATGCAAATAATGGAAGCAGAAGCTATCTTTTACATCTTGATAGCTATAAATGCCCCTTACATCGCTCTATTGGCTTCCCGCCAAGCATTGAATACTTCCTGGAACCCCCCCCCCCCCCCTTTCAAGCCCCTGAAACCGCCTCTGCCATGCAATTTGTATGATATTTCGTTAACATTAACTAATTTGCACTTGTTGCAATTACCGTAAACCGATGTAACTCATTTATACTTGATGCAGTTAGGAAGAAACCGTGAAGATCGCATTTCCGTATTATCGCCAAATTTCGCCTCCGAACCCACCCAAAACTGGGCCCTGGAACCGCCTCTGTTCGGGTTAAGAACTCAAAATTTTGACTTCAAACGCGGTATTCAATTCTATAAAAAGTCCTAAAATTTGATGGCCCTGCTCCCAGCCGTTCTGTAGATATCTGCGAAAAACATGAGGGGGGGGGGGGGCGGAATCCGCCCCCCCCCCCCCCCCTGTTACAAATAGGGTTAAACAAGCTGGACAATAGTATTTTTCATTTGTACTTAATACCATGCTACCTATAAGCAAAATCACAATCTTCGATGTTTTAAAGCTTCATAATCATTGCATTACCTCATCCCAAAACCCAGGCAATGCAAAGCTAAACGACATTGTTCTATCGCGCTCCCACCTCGCTAAAAAATACATACTCCGAATGATACATAGCAAATCAGCTCACATGGCGAACCCACTCATGACTGAACGTAACAACCTAGGACGGCCTGCCATTGCACCTTCAGTCTGATATGACGTCTGATATGAAGGGCCGTCATTGCAGCTTCAGTCTGATATGACGTCTGATATGAAGGGCCGTCATTGCAGCTTCAGTCTGATATGACGTCTGATATGACGGGCCGTCATTGCAGCTTCAGTCTGATATGACGTCTGATATGACGGGCCGCCATTGCAGTTTCAGTCTGATACGACGTCTGATATGACGGGCCGTCATTGCAGCTTCAGTCTGATATGACGTCTGATATGACGGCCTGCCATTGCAGCTTCAGTCTGTATCATGAGCAGCCCTGTCGGCGTCTTCTGATGAAGTGCCGTGCGTGAGTACTGAGTAAGTGATTCACGGAACGCTGCTCCAGGCGACGACATTGCAATGTATTTCTGATTACACGTAATCGGCTACTGGAAATGAGCGTCAGCAAACCCGGTCCTGCAGATTACCACCAGTCCTAATGGTCCGATTAAGTCTGATAAACTACTGCCAAATCGGTCAGCTGTCGGTCAGCCAGCGGGGAGGTGAGCCTCGATGATGGACAGTGGAGGACATTGACTAAGCCCGTCGGATTTCAAGGCGCGCCGTGCCGCCGACAGGGAGCGGTCCGTCAGCAGCACCGTGAGGCACCTCCTGATAGTCACCGTCAGCAGAACCGTGATGCATCCTGACAGTCACCGTCAGCTGCACCGTGAGGCACCTCCTGACAGTCACCGTCAGCAGCACCGTGAGGCACCACCTGACAGTCACCGTCAGCAGCACCGTGAGGAATCCTGACAGTCACCGTCAGCAGCACCGTGAGGAATCCTGACAGTCACCGTCAGCAGCACCGTGAGGAATCCTGACAGTCACCGTCAGCAGAACCGTGAGGCACCTCCTGACAGTCACCGTCAGCAGCACCGTGAAGAATCCTGACAGTCACCGTCAGCAGAACCGTGAGAGATCCTGACAGTCACCGTCAGCTACACCGTGAGGCACCTCCTGACAGTCACCGTCAGCAGCACCGTGAGGAATCCTGACAGTCACCGTCAACAGCACCGTGAGGAATCCTGACAGTCACCGTCAGCAGCACCGTGAGGAATCTTGACAGTCACTGTCAGCTGCACCGTGAGGAATCTCCTGACAGTCGCCGTCAGCAGAACCATGAGGCATTCTGACAGTCACCGTCAGCAGAACCGTGAGGCATCCTGACAGTCACCGTCAGCAGCACCGTGAGGCATCCTGACAGGCACCGTCAGCAGCACCATGAGGCACCACCTGACAGTCACCGTCAGCAGAACCGTGAGGCACCTCCTGACAGTCACCGCCAGCTGCACCGTGAGGAACCTCCTGACATCACCGTCAGCAGAACCGTGAGGAATCCTGACAGTCACCGTCAGCTGCACCGTGAGGCACCTCCTGACAGTCATCGTCAGCAGCACCGTGAGGCACCTCCTGACAGTCACCGTCAGCAGCACCGTGAGGAGCCTCCTGACAGTCACCGTCAGCTGCACCGTGAGGCACCTCCTGACAGTCACCGTCCGCAGCACCGTGAGGCACCTCCTGACAGTCACCGTCAGCTTCACCGTGAGGCACCTCCTGACAGTCACCGTCAGCAGCACCGTGAGGAATCCTGACAGTCACCGTCAGCAGCACCGTGAGGAATCCTGACAGTCACTGTTAGCTGCACCGTGAGGAATCTCCTGACAGTCGCCGTCAGCAGAACCATGAGGCATCCTGACAGTCACCGTCAGCAGAACCGTGAGACATCCTGACAGTCACCGTCAGCTGCACCGTGAGGAATCCTGACAGTCACCGTCAGCTGCACCGTGAGGAATCCTGACACTCACCGTCAGCTGCACCGTGAGGAATCCTGACAGTCACCGTCAGTTGCACCGTGAGGAATCCTGACAGTCACCGTCAGCAGAAACGTGATGCATCCTGACAGTCACCGTCAGCTGCACCGTGAGACATCCTGACAGTCACCGTCAGCTGCACCGTGTGACATCCTGACAGTCACTGTCAACAGAACCATGAGACATCCTGACAGTCACCGTCAGCAGCACCGTGAGGAATCCTGACAGTCACCGTCAGCAGAACCGTGAGACATCCTGACAGTCACCGTCAGCAGCACCGTGAGACATCCTGACAGTCACCGTCAGCAGCACCGTGAGACATCCTGACAGTCACCGTCAGCAGCACCATGAGGCACCTCCTGACAGTCACTGTCAGGATAATATACTTTTCAAAATGTCTTGCGCCGCCCCAGTTTGGATCCTGGATACGCCTATGATGAAGTGCAACATGCAAAAAGGAACTATCTACGATCAGTAACATATTTATAGTGCTGGGTAGCAACTTGTCTGCGGTTAATATTTTTTCCCAATTTACCTCCCTTTTTCACTAACCTGTTACCGCCTATGACAAAAAATATTATGTATAACCGTTTTGTATAATGTCACAATCACATACCATTTCATTTATCAAAAAACAACATCAAAAAATGGTTTTATTACGCATTTACTTCACCCCCATATTGAGTGACCTGCACACGCCTATGATTTTTGCATTTTCAAACGTCACCGTCATATATCAATTTCCAATTCAATCTCTATCGATTCCTATTAGTTGTGTTCAAATCGGTCGATAAACATGAAAGCTATGTCGGATCAAAAATACCACTAAAATTTGTAGTTTTTGCCCCCCTGTTGCCCCCCTATCCAAAATTTAGATATTTGTATTATATAGAAATGTAGATCATGTTGAGAGGAACCAAACACCGTTTCATTTGTTAAAACCGGACGGGTAGATCTCGAGATCTCTGGGGGGGGGGGGGGGGCGGAATCCGCCCCCCCCCTGTTACAAATAGGGTTAGCCAGGAGCCTGTTACAAATAGGGTTAATGACTAAAAAAAATAGTTTTATCATGACAGAAAGGTTTGGTTCTTTACGGATCAATCGTTAAGGATAGGTAGTTTATTTTTTTATGGAAAGTGGTTTGGACAAATACTCTTCATTCCAACCCATGACGAAGAAGGGACTGAGTACTTATGCCATACCACAAAGGAGGTGCAGCATATGTTAACTGTTACAGGACTGTACTTTGGGTTAAATGGTTTCATGTAAATTTCTGTCTTTCTTCCATTCAATGTTAAAACGCATTCATATTTTATAACCTTCCTTTCCCGTTGATGAGCAAGACTTCAATGCTGCCGATAATGTTCGACTTTTTACGTCTGAGCTTCTGGGAGAAGTGCGCAAAATATTGATTGGGTGTGTCGTAAAGTCGATGATTGTAATCTTAAAGTGAATACAAACCATAAGAGTGTCTGAGAGACGAATGTGTTAAAACATATGTTATCTTCTACTGGACAAATTGCAAAAAATGTGGCATTTCGTATTAGCTTTTTATGAATTTAGATAAATTAAATATACAAAACACATTATTGTCAGCATTGTTCCTACGAAGAATGAACTTTTTGGCAAGACATTTGATATGGTAGCTGAACATTTGAACAATCTCATAATGAAATTATCACCATTAGATAATGAAATTATCACGGTCTTAACCCGCGCACTGCAGGGGGGTGACCTAAGGTCAGGTCAATGTCGTGACCTCTCCATAATAAGTCAATGGGGAAATATTAAAATGCTTCCTATTTCAAGGATATGCAAGATAGTCCAATTACTTCTGGATCATGGTATTATAGGATGTTCTTGATGATCTAAGTGTAAGTTTTGTTCAGTGACCGCTTTGGGGTCATTTGAGGTCATCCGAGTTCACCATCACTTGTTTGTCAATAACTCGCGACATAATGAAGATAGAGAAGTAAAACCGACATAAATATGTTTGTCTCGTCGAGACACGTCTCCCTATATGCAACATGACCTACTTGGGTCTTGACCTCAGGTCAAGGTCACGTGACCTGTGGTCACATTTTGAAGTTGACTTAACAAGGTCACCATGTATGTCATTCGAAGTGCCTTGACGAGAAAACACAATGGCGAAAACAGCTTTCCGTTATCATTATTAGTTAAAAAATATCAGCGAAAACCCGTTTTGCAAAAAAAAAAAAAAAAAATTTGACCTTTGGAGCCTCAAATATTTGGTGTCCGGACACATTGGCGAATGTTATTTTGCCGAATGTCATTTTGGCGAATGCATATTGTCGAAGGACACTTTGACGACATGTATTTTGTCGAAATGTGAATATGCCGAAAGCAAAATGGCGAATGCCTTTTTGTCGAAATGTCTTTTTGCCGAAGTGTCAAAATGTCGAAATGTGTTTTTGCCGACATGTCATTTTGTCGAAATGTAATTTTGGCGACATGTGAAAAAATCGAAATGCTTTTGGCGAATGACATTTTGTCGACATGTGAAAAAGTCGAAATGTCTTTTTACCGAATGTCATTTTGCCGACATGTGAAAAGATCGAAATGTCTTTTTACCGAAATGTCATTTTGTCGACATGTGAAAAGCCGAAATGTTATTTTGCAGAATGTTACTTTGTCGACGTGTTGAAAGGTCGAAATTACTTTTTGCCGAAATGTCATTTTGTCGACATGTGAAAAAGTCGAAATACCTTTTTTGCCGAAAGTCATTTTGCCGACATGTGAAAAGGTCGAAATGCCTTTTTTGCCGAGCACATCCTGCTCCACTGCCGAAAGCAAAATCTATAATCCTTGCTGCTGTGGTTTTGCACCATCCACCAGGGCAGGAACGTAGCCAAGGAGGGGGGCGGCAGGTGCGGCGGCAGGTGCGGCGGCAGGTGCGGCCGCACAACCTGGAGGCCAGGAGGCCCCTTTTCGGCGGCGGAGGGCCCTTTTCGGCGCGCGCAGCGTTCCGAAAAGGGCCGACGAGACCGCGCGAAGCGCGATATCATGGACTCTTTACTACGCGAAGCGTGGTCTTTAGAGAGTTTAGAGCACTTCAGAAGCTCTGTAGGGACGCCAGGGCCCTCTCTGAAAGACCAGAGGGCCCCTTGGACGTTCAAAAGAGCGCTGTGCATGTCAGAGGGGCCCCTGGCCAGACCGAAAGGGCCCCTGACGGGTCCTAGGGCCCCCTAAACACGTCGAATGGGCCCCTAGCCAGCACAGAGGGGCCCCTGGGCAGGTCGAGAGGCGCATGTCGGCAGGGTGACAAAGCGGCCAGCACAGTCCCTTGCCAGGTCATAAGGGCCCCTGAGCAGGTTGAAGGGCCCCTGGACAGACCAGAGGGGCCCTGGAAAGTTAAAAATGCCCTTGTGCAGATCAGAGGGCCCCTAACCAGACCGAAACGGCCCCTAGGTGGGTCAGAAAGGCCCCTGAACATGCCGAATGTGCCCCTAGTATCAGGGAGGGGCTTCAGGGTAAGTCGGAGGGTCCTCGGAGCATGTCGCAAGGCGACAAAGCAGCCAGCGCAGTCCCTTGCCAGGTCTGAAAGGCCCCTTAGAAGGCTGGAGGGCCCCTGGACAGACCAGAGGGCCCTGACAAGTTCAAAATGCCCTTGTGCAGATAGGAGGGGCCCCTGACCAGACCGAAAGGGCCCCTGGGCGAGTAAGAAGGGCCCGGAACATGCCGAATTGGCCCCCAGCCAGCACGGAGGCGCTATTATGATACTAACTAGTCAACAGTGACTATTTCACTTACAACTTCAATTGACATTGCTTACCCCCTTTTTACCCTACCTGGACTCGCCTATTATCTTATCATCGTTCGTAGAGTAGCCTGTGGTGCGTGTTTCATCCGAAAATTGCAGTATGTTATGTCATTGTACGCCCATGCCTCTTAGTTTCCTTGCAATAATATGACCCCCTTTCTTCCATTCCTGAGCGCGCCTCTGCCAAAAATGACTTTATTCCCTTTTCTGACCTCATATGTGCATATATCATTATAAGCTAAACGTCTATTGCGCCGTTATCGCTGGCATATCGTCATCTCCATGCCAGTCACCCCCCTTTTCATGTTCCTGAACACGCCCCTGAAACTCTATATGTAATAAATTATGCAAATAATGGAAGCAGAAGCTATCTTTTACATCTTGATAGCTATAAATGCCCCTTACATCGCTCTATTGGCTTCCCGCCAAGCATTGAATACTTCCTGGAACCCCCCCCCCCCTTTCAAGCCCCTGAAACCGCCTCTGCCATGCAATTTGTATGATATTTCGTTAACATTAACTAATTTGCACTTGTTGCAATTACCGTAAACCGATGTAACTCATTTATACTTGATGCAGTTAGGAAGAAACCGTGAAGATCGCATTTCCGTATTATCGCCAAATTTCGCCTCCGAACCCACCCAAAACTGGGCCCTGGAACCGCCTCTGTTCGGGTTAAGAACTCAAAATTTTGACTCCAAATGCGGTATTCAATTCTATAAAAAGTCCTAAAATTTGATGGCCCTGCTCCCAGCCGTTCTGTAGATATCTGCGAAAAACATGAGGGGGGGGGGGGGGGCGGAATCCGCCCCCCCCCCCCCCTGTTACAAATAGGGTTAAACAAGCTGGACAATAGTATTTTTCATTTGTACTTAATACCATGCCACTTATAAGCAAAATCACAATCTTCGATGTTTTAAAGCTTCATAATCATTGCATTACCTCATCCCAAAACCCAGGCAATGCAAAGCTAAACGACATTGTTCTATCGCGCTCCCACCTCGCTAAAAAATACATACTCCGAATGATACATAGCAAATCAGCTCACATGGCGAACCCACTCATGACTGAACGTAACAACCTAGGACGGCCTGCCATTGCACCTTCAGTCTGATATGACGTCTGATATGAAGGGCCGTCATTGCAGCTTCAGTCTGATATGACGTCTGATATGAAGGGCCGTCATTGCAGCTTCAGTCTGATATGACGTCTGATATGACGGGCCGTCATTGCAGCTTCAGTCTGATATGACGTCTGATATGACGGGCCGCCATTGCAGTTTCAGTCTGATACGACGTCTGATATGACGGGCCGTCATTGCAGCTTCAGTCTGATATGACGTCTGATATGACGGCCTGCCATTGCAGCTTCAGTCTGTATCATGAGCAGCCCTGTCGGCGTCTTCTGATGAAGTGCCGTGCGTGAGTACTGAATAAGTGATTCACGGAACGCTGCTCCAGGCGACGACATTGCAATGTATTTCTGATTACACGTAATCGAATACTGGAAATGAGCGTCAGCAAACCCGGTCCTGCAGATTACCACCAGTCCTAATGGTCCGATTAAGTCTGATAAACTACTGCCAAATCGGTCAGCTGTCGGTCAGCCAGCGGGGAGGTGAGCCTCGATGATGGACAGTGGAGGACATTGACTAAGCCCGTCGGATTTCAAGGCGCGCCGTGCCGCCGACAGGGAGCGGTCCGTCAGCAGCACCGTGAGGCACCTCCTGATAGTCACCGTCAGCAGAACCGTGATGCATCCTGACAGTCACCGTCAGCTGCACCGTGAGGCACCTCCTGACAGTCACCGTCAGCAGCACCGTGAGGCACCACCTGACAGTCACCGTCAGCAGCACCGTGAGGAATCCTGACAGTCACCGTCAGCAGCACCGTGAGGAATCCTGACAGTCACCGTCAGCAGCACCGTGAGGAATCCTGACAGTCACCGTCAGCAGAACAGTGAGGCACCTCCTGACAGTCACCGTCAGCAGCACCGTGAAGAATCCTGACAGTCACCGTCAGCAGAACCGTGAGAGATCCTGACAGTTACCGTCAGCTACACCGTGAGGCACCTCCTGACAGTCACCGTCAGCAGCACCGTGAGGAATCCTGACAGTCACCGTCAACAGCACCGTGAGGAATCCTGACAGTCACCGTCAGCAGCACCGTGAGGAATCTTGACAGTCACTGTCAGCTGCACCGTGAGGAATCTCCTGACAGTCGCCGTCAGCAGAACCATGAGGCATTCTGACAGTCACCGTCAGCAGAACCGTGAGGCATCCTGACAGTCACCGTCAGCAGCACCGTGAGGCATCCTGACAGGCACCGTCAGCAGCACCATGAGGCACCACCTGACAGTCACCGTCAGCAGAACCGTGAGGCACCTCCTGACAGTCACCGCCAGCTGCACCGTGAGGAACCTCCTGACATCACCGTCAGCGGAACCGTGAGGAATCCTGACAGTCACCGTCAGCTGCACCGTGAGGCACCTCCTGACAGTCATCGTCAGCAGCACCGTGAGGCACCTCCTGACAGTCACCGTCAGCAGCACCGTGAGGAGCCTCCTGACAGTCACCGTCAGCTGCACCGTGAGGCACCTCCTGACAGTCACCGTCCGCAGCACCGTGAGGCACCTCCTGACAGTCACCGTCAGCTTCACCGTGAGGCACCTCCTGACAGTCACCGTCAGCAGCACCGTGAGGAATCCTGACAGTCACCGTCAGATGCACCGTGAGACATCCTGACAGTCGCCGTCAGCAGCACCGTGAGACATCCTGACAGTCACCGTCAGCAGCACCGTGAGACATCCTGACAGTCAGCAGCACCGTGAGGAATCCTGACAGTCACTGTCAGCTGCACCGTGAGGAATCTCCTGACAGTCGCCGTCAGCAGAACCATGAGGCATCCTGACAGTCACCGTCAGCAGAACCGTGAGACATCCTGACAGTCACCGTCAGCTGCACCGTGAGGAATCCTGACAGTCACCGTCAGCTGCACCGTGAGGAATCCTGACACTCACCGTCAGCTGCACCGTGAGGAATCCTGACAGTCACCGTCAGTTGCACCGTGAGGAATCCTGACAGTCACCGTCAGCAGAAACGTGATGCATCCTGACAGTCACCGTCAGCTGCACCGTGAGGCACCTCCTGACAGTCACCGTCAGCAGCACCGTGAGGCATCCTGACAGTCACCGTCAGCTGCACCGTGAGACATCCTGACAGTCACCGTCAGCTGCACCGTGTGACATCCTGACAGTCACTGTCAACAGAACCATGAGACATCCTGACAGTCACCGTCAGCAGCACCGTGAGGAATCCTGACAGTCACCGTCAGCAGAACC
Organism: Chirona hameri; assembly: GCA_036785665.1. Taxonomy (NCBI): domain Eukaryota; kingdom Metazoa; phylum Arthropoda; class Thecostraca; order Balanomorpha; family Balanidae; genus Chirona; species Chirona hameri. Next base: position 26,464 of record JAXIVJ010003337.1, read on the forward strand.
GTGAGACATCCTGACAGTCACCGTCAGCAGCACCGTGAGACATCCTGACAGTCACCGTCAGCAGCACCGTGAGACATCCTGACAGTCACCGTCAGCAGCACCATGAGGCACCTCCTGACAGTCACTGTCAGCAGCACCGTGAGGCACCTCCTGACAGTCACTGTCAGCAGCACCGTGAGGAACCTCCTGACAGTCACCGTCAGCAGCACTGTGAGACATCCTGACAGTCACCGTCAGCAGCACCGTGAGGAATCCTCACAGTTACCGTCAGCTGCACCGTGAGGAATCCTGACAGTCACCGTCAGCTGCACCGTGAGGATTCCTGACAGTCACCGTCAGATGCACCGTGAGGAATCCTGACAGTCACAGTCAGCTGCACCGTGAGGCACCTCCTGACATTCACCGTCAGCTGCACCGTGAGACATCCTGACAGTCACCGTCAGCTGCACCGTGAGGCACCTCCTGACAGTCACCGTAAGCTGCACCGTGAGACATCCTGACAGCCACCGTCAGCAGCACCGTGAGACATCCTGACAGTCACCGTCAGCAGCACCGTGAGGAACCTCCTGACAGTCACCGTCAGCAGCACCGTGAGACATCCTGACAGTCACCGTCAGCAGAACCGTGAGACATCCTGACAGTCACCGTCAGCAGCACCGTGAGGAATCCTGACAGTCACCGTCAGCAGAACCGTGAGGCACCACCTGACAGTCACCGTCAGCAGCACCGTGAGGAATCCTGACAGTCACCGTCAGCTGCACCGTGATGCACCTCCTGACAGTCACCGTCAGCAGCACCGTGAGACATCCTGACAGTCGCCGTCAGCAGCACCGTGAGACATCCTGACAGTCACCGTCAGCAGCACCGTGAGACATCCTGACAGTCACCGTCAGCAGAACTGTGATACATCCTGACAGTCACCGTCAGCTGCACCAAGATGCACCTCCTGACAGTCACCGTCAGCAGCACCGTGAGACATCCTGACAGTCGCCGTCAGCAGCACCGTGAGACATCCTGACAGTCACCGTCAGCAGCACCGTGAGACATCCTGACAGTCACCGTCAGCAGCACCGTGAGACATCCTGACAGTCACCGTCAGCAGCACCGTGAGACATCCTGACAGTCACCGTCAGCTGCACCGTGAGACATCCTGACAGTCACCGTCAGCAGCGCCGTGAGGCACCTCCTGACAGTCACCGTCAGCAGAACCATGAGGAATCCTGACAGTCACCGTCAGCAGCACCGTGAGACATCCTGACAGTCACCGTCAGCAGTACTGTGAGGCATCCTGACAGTCACCGTCAGCAGAACCGCGAGGCATGCTGACAGTCACCGTCAGCAGCACCGTGAGACATCCTGACAGTCACCGTCAGCAGCACCGTGAGACATCCTGACAGTCACCGTCAGCAGCACCGTGAGGCACCTCCTGACAGACACCGTCAGCAGCACCGTGAGACATCCTGACAGTCACCGTCAGCAGAACCGTGAGGCACCTCCTGGCAGTCACCGTCAGCAGCACCGTGAGGCACCTCCTGACAGTCACCGTCAGCAGCACCGTGAGACATCCTGACAGTCACCGTCAGCAGCACCGTGAGGCACCTCCTGACAGTCACCGTCAGCAGCACTGTGAGTCATCCTGACAGTCACCGTCAGCAGCACCGTGATGAACCTCCTGACAGTCACCGTCAGCAGCACCGTGAGGCACCTCCTGACAGTCACTGTCAGCAGAACCGTGAGGCATCCTGACAGTCACCGTCAGCAGAACCGTGAGGCATCCTGACAGTCACCGTCAGCTGCACCGTGAGGCACCTTCTGACAGTCACCGTCAGCAGCACCGTGAGGAACCTCCTGACAGTCACCGTCAGCAGCACCGTGAGGCACCTCCTGACAGTCACTGTCAGCAGCACCGTGAGGCACCTCCTGACAGTCACTGTCAGCAGAACCATGAGACATCTTGACAGTCACCGTCAGCAGCACCATGAGTCATCCTGACAGTCACCGTCAGCAGCACCGTGAAGAACCTCCTGACAGTCACCGTCAGCAGCACCGTGAGGCACCTCCTGACAGTCACTGTCAGCAGTACTGTGAGGCATCCTGCCAGTCACCGTCAGCAGAACCGTGAGGCATCCTGACAGTCACCGTCAGCTGCACCGTGAGGCACCTCCTGACATTCACCGTCAGCTGCACCGTGAGGCACCTCCTGACAGTCACCGTCAGCAGAACCGTGAGACATCCTGCCAGTCACCGTCAGCAGAACCGTGAGGCATCCTGACAGTCACCGTCAGCTGCACCGTGAGGCACCTCCTGACAGTCACCGTCAGCAGAACCGTGAGACATCCTGCCAGTCACCGTCAGCAGAACCGTGAGACATCCTGACAGTCACCGTCAGCAGTACCGTGAGGAACCTCCTGACAGTCACCGTCAGCTGCACCGTGATGAACCTCCTGACAGTCACGGTCAGCAGCACCGTGAGGCACCTCCTGACAGTCACCGTCAGCAGCACTGTGAGTCATCCTGACAGTCACCGTCAGCAGCACCGTGAGGAACCTCCTGACAGTCACCGTCAGCAGAACCGTGAGACATCTTGACAGTCACCGTCAGCAGCACCGTGAGACATCCTGACAGTCACCGTCAGCAGAACCGTGAGGCATCCTGACAGTCACCGTCAGCAGTACTGCGAGACATCTTGACAGTCACCGTCAGCAGCACCGTGAGTAATCCTTACAGTCACCGTCAGCAGCACCGTAAGGAATCCTGACAGTCACCGTCAGCAGCACCGTGAGGAATCCTGACAGTCACCGTCATCAGAACCGTGATACATCCTGACAGACAGTCACCGTCAGCAGTACTGCGAGACATCTTGACAGTCACCGTCAGCAGCACCGTGAGGCATCCTGACAGTCACCGTCAGCAGAACCGTGAGACATCTGCAGCCTCCTGACAGTCACTGTCAGCAGAACCGTGAGACATCTGCAGCCTCCTGACAGTCACCGTCAGCAGCACCGTGAGGAACCTCCTGACAGTCACCGTCAGCTGCACCGTGAGGTCAGCGCCCAGCTCCACCGTATTCAAAAGTTGCTAAATTTTTGTGCGTGCGTGATTAGTGGTAGGCGTAAAGGCGGCCGGACACTAGGCCATTCGGCGCGCAGAGGTCGCGATATCGCTACGACTTTCCGCGCATCTTTAGCGACTTTCCGCCTTCGCGTCAGCCGAAACGTCAAAAATCGCGGACGAATGTCGTCGGCCGGCCATCTGCGGACCGGCGGAAAAAAGCTAATTCGAACGAGCTTTTTTACGCGACTGAACGCCGCGGAGCTGCGGACAACAAAATTGATCAGGCTAACAGTGGCGAATATATGCAAGACAGAGGTACAAATTTTGCACAGCATGCTCTTGCCGCTGTGAAATTTATTATCTAAAAGTTTCGTGGTTCTAAACTTACATCTTCGTCGAAAAATGGTCATCATTAATTTACCTTGGGACAGGCTGTAGGCACAGGTTGCGACATGCTGTAGGTCGGCGGGGCGGAATCTCGCGAGCAGACAGCGCCGAATCCGCCGGAACAAGGACGATATTCAGCGGTATCGCCGCGATTTTCCGAGGCGGAATTTCGCAGTGATATCGGGCGCCGAATGCGTAGTGTGCGGCCGCCTTAAGTACGATCATATCAGCGATGTGCTCAGACAACTGAAGTGGTTGCGAGCGGAACAGCTGATTAGCTACCACCAACTGTGCCTAGCTAAAACTGCTCTGGACACCAGTCTTCCACCAGATATCGCTGCTATGTTTACCTATGTCGTGACGCCGTATCATAACCGACAAAGAGCCTGTTGTGTCACCCACGGGCGAAGACTTGTTCTGGCAAAACGCGACTGGCTCACTGTAGCCCATTGTACAATCGGTTGCCATCTGAGATAAAGGGCTTGACCCGTCATGCTTTTAAACAGAAGCTCAAGCAGTTGCTTCTCCAAGAGACAACTGACGATGTGACGCCGTGAATAGTGTGGAGTGTGTCTGTGGTGTGGTTGCTTTTACGCCTCTTTTTTAAGCCATCTGTTTTATCTAAGTGACGTGGGCTCAGAATAGCCTAGTACTGTGGATGTGTCCCGAAATAATACATGAACGTGAACATGAGACACCTCCTGACATCACCGTCAGCAGCACCGTGAGGAATCCCGACAGTCACCGTCAGCAGCACCGTGAGACATCCTGACAGTCACCGTCAGCAGAACCGTGAGACATCCTGACAGTCACCGTCAGCAGTACTGTGAGGAATCCTGACAGTCACCGTCAGCAGCACCGTGAGACATCCTGACAGTCACCGTCAGCAGCACCGTGAGGAACCTCCTGACAGTCACCGTCAGCAGCACCGTGAGGAACCTCCTGACAGTCACCGTCAGCAGCACCGTGAGGAACCTCCTGACAGTCACCGTCAGCAGCACCGTGAGACATCCTGACAGTCACCGTCAGCAGAACCGTGAGGCACCTCCTGACAGTCACCGTCAGCAGCACCGTGAGACATCCTGACAGTCACCGTCAGCAGCACCGTGAGGCACCTCCTGACAGTCACCGTCAGCAGAACTGTGAGGAACCTCCTGACAGTCACCGTCAGCAGCACCGTGAGACATCCTGACAGTCACCGTCAGCAGCACCGTGAGGAACCTCCTGACAGTCATCGTCAGCAGTACTGTGAGGCATCCTGACAGTCACCGTCAGCAGCATCGTGAGGCATCCTGACAGTCACCGTCAGCAGAACCGTGAGGCACCTCCTGACAGTCACCGTCAGCAGTACTGTGAGGCATCCTGACAGTCACCGTCAGCAGCACCGTGAGGAACCTCCTGACAGTCACCGTCATCAGAACCGTGAGGAACCTCCTGACAGTCACCGTCAGCAGCACCGTGAGTCATCCTGACAGTCACCGTCAGCAGAACCATGAGGCACCTCCTGACAGTCACCGTCAGCAGTGCTGTGAGGAATCCTGACAGTCACCGTCAGCAGCACCGTGAGACATCCTGACAGTCACCGTCAGCAGAACCGTGAGACATCCTGACAGTCACCGTCAGCAGCACCGTGAGGAACCTCCTGACAGTCACCGTCAGCAGCACCGTGAGGAATCCTGACAGTCACCGTCAGTAGTACCGTGAGGCACCTCCTGACAGTCACCGTCAGCAGCACCGTGAGGAATCCTGACAGTCACCGTCAGCAGTACCGTGAGACATATGCAGCCTCCTGACAGTCCAACACATGTGCTCTATTCGGTGAACTCGTGCCTCTACGAAAACGCCATATGGCGCTTCAGACGAATATTGCAAGATATAAGATAATGATCTTGCAAAATGTATAACAGGGCTGCAATCTTCGGCATGAGCGTGCAAGAATGACTTGTAGTGTGCAGCTTCGACAATCTCAATTTAGAAGGTAACTTTCACCTGCTATAATTTCGCTTTAAAATGCTAATTTTGACATTTTACAACAGTTTTTCCAGCCACAGCTCATGATATCGTTTCGCTTACAATTCTGCGGCTAATAAGTTTGATTTCAAATGCTACAGGCTGAGTTCACGGACATGCCAGTCTTCAACTCTCCTTCTTAGCTATGTCATACTTTTAGCAATGATCATCTAGATTTGGCAATCATCTGAATCATATTTCTCGGACAAAATAATTGTTTGAAAAAATAGCGCACTCCTATTTGGATATCGACCATTGTGTGCAGATAGACGTATTTCATCCTAATATAATATTAAGCTTGTTAGGCAAAAGGCGCAAATTAATACTGCATTGCATTGGGATACACTATAGTATGCATAGTTAGGCAAGCATGTGGAACCGTCATATGTATAGTTCGGCGCTGATTGCAGACACATTCTTTTCATTGATGCCGACTCTGCTTACAGAAACTGCCTTTTCCGAGACATTCTAGGTAGAGTTCAACACATTATGACGTCATAAAATGTAAAAGTAAAAGGGATAACGCCTGTGATATTTTGAGGTCATGCACTCGTGAAATGCTATTCACAACGCAACGCAACCTCTTAAAACATTGATGCGTGTTTTATGGCTGGAATCTTGAAGTTCGCGAAATGAAGCCATCGAGTAACCGTCCTGCGCGACTGGCAACATCGCCGATCCAAAGATACGACGCAATTCCACCTCAGGCATTCATTGGCAAGCTCATAAGCATGCAGTAATGTACAACTCACACACCTGTCCATAATGCTGACTGCCAGTTAGCGAACATTTAGTGACCATTTAACGAAATGTCAAAGGGCTGTAATACATAACCTCCGAACCTAGCAAGGCCGTGCACTAACGGCGGGGTCATGGCTACTCTGCGCTCAGTCGTTAGATGTTCAGGTGCACATCGTGGTGTCGGGATGTTAGACGGCTCCGGCTCCACAGCAGAGATTGTTCCCAAGTACGCGGGCATACCTAGAGACAAGGTTAACAACAGCCGGAGCTATTTAAAATACAAATATATCTCATCGTACCCATGTCGTCTTCTATGAGTTGTATTCTGCAAGCTATCGTCTGTTTGTACGCTGACATATGTGTGCTGTCGTCTGGCTGCAGGCTGGCGTATGTGTGCTGTCGTCTGGCTGCAGGCTGACATATGTGTGCTGTCGTCTGGCTGCAGGCTGGCGTATGTGAGCTGTCGTCTGGCTGCAGACTGGCGTATGTGAGCTTTCTTCGGTGAGCTGTCAAATGTATTATTTCGTCACACTGTGATCTGCCGTCTGCAATGATGAGATGTCCTTTGCCTGTGAGCTGTTGCATGCTCCTTCTGTAAATGGTGAAGTTGAAAGGCAAGTTTCGGGGCGGCCTTTGTCACCCAGTTTGGGATGATGACGGCAGACGTAATAGCTCGAAGGGCGGCGAAATATTCGCCGCAAGCCCCGCCGCCGCAAGTCCCGCCCCTCCCCCCGGAGGGAGGGGGGGGGGGGGATCTGTGACGAACGCCTCTGACGGTGCATATATGTATTATATTTGTACATGTTGGTGTAATATGCGTGTACTTATTGTACCGCGTGTCCTTGTCGTTTGCAAATACAAATAAAGTCCTTGGGACGATAAAGGGGGTCTATGCTTGGTATCGATACGTACGATGGGGCTCGCCTGCAGCTAGAAATGAATTTAGTTTTGAAGACCGGTCCTGCTCCGGTACTGCTCCATCTGATGCTGATATCCGTGACGTCCAAAAGCAAATGGACGCCTGTATTCGTGACTGGAAAGCTCAGAAGGCTGACGTGGCATTGTGATGGAAGAAGAAGTTACACATAGTCATAAAAAGCCCGGAGTCGGTCCTGGAAGACTGTGAGCTGTCGTCTGTGAGCTGTCATGTGTGAGCTGTCATGTGTGAGCTGTCATATGTGAGCTGTCAAATGTGAGCTGTCAAATATGAGCTGTCAAAGATGAGCTGTCATATGTAAGTTGTCAAATGTGAGCTGTATGTGAGCTGTCAAATGTGAGCTGTCAAATGCGAGCTGTCAAATGTGAGCTGTCATATGTGAGCTGTCATATGTGAGCTGTCATATCTGAGCTGTCAAATGTGAGCTGTCATGTGAGCTGTCAAATGTGAGCTGTCACATGTGAGCTGTCAAATATGATGTCATATGTGAGCTGTCATATGTGAGCTGTCATACGTGAGCTGTCAAATGCGAGCTGTCAAATGTGAGCTGTCAAATGTGAGCTGTCAAATGTGAGCTGTCATGTGTGCTGTCAAATGTGTGCTGTCAAATGTGAGCTGTTAAATGTGAGCTGTCATATGTGAGCTGTCAAATGTGAGCTGTCATATGTGAGCTGTCGTGTGAGCTGTCAAATGTGAGCTGTTAAATGTGAGATATCATGTGAGCTGCCATATGTGAGCTGTCATGTGTGCTGTCATATGTGAGCTGTTGCATGTGAGATGTCATATGTGAGCTGTCATGTGTGCTGTCATATGTGAGCTGTCATGTGTGCTGTCAAATGTGAGCTGTTAAATTTGAGCTGTCAAATGTGAGCTGTTAAATGTGAGCTGTCAAATATGAGCTGTCATGTGAGCTGTCATATGTGAGCTGTCATGTGAGCTGTCAAATGTGAGCTGTCGAATGTGAGCTGTCAAATGTGAGCTGTCAAATGTGAGCTGTCAAATGTGAGCTGTCAAATGTGAGCTGTCATGTGAGCTGTCAAATGTGAGCTGTCAAATGTGAGCTGTCAAATGTGAGCTGTCAAATGTGAGATGTCAAATGTGAGATGTCATATGTGAGCTGTCATGTGTGCTGTCAAATGTGAGATGTCATATGTGAGCTGTCATGTGTGCTGTCAAATGTGAGCTGTTAAATGTGAGCTGTCATGTGATCTGTCATATGTGAGCTGTCATATGCGAGCTGTCATGCGAGCTGCCGTCTGTGAGCTATCGTCTGCGAGCGGTCGACTGTCGTCTGGCTGTCGGCTGTCGGCTGTCTGTCTGTCTGCTGTGAGCTGTCGGCTGTCGTCTGTCTGTCTGTCTGCTGTGAGCTGTGAGCTGTCGGCTGTCGTCTGTCTGTCGGTCTGCTGTGAGCTGTCGGCGGTCGTCTGACTGTCTGTCTGCTGTGAGCTGTCGGCGGTCGTCTTACTGTCTGTCTGCTGTGAGCTGTCGGCCGTCGTCTGGCTGTCTGTCTGCTGTGAGCTGTCGGCCGTCGTCTGGCTGTCTGTCTGCTGTGAGCTGTGGGCCGTCTGTCTGTCTGCTGTGAGCTGTCGGCTGTCTGTCTGCTGTGAGCTGTCGGCGGTCGTTTGTCTGTCTGTCTGCTGTGAGCTGTCGGCGGTCGTTTGTCTGTCTGTCTGTTGTGAGCTGTCGGCGGTCTGTATGCTGTGAGCTGTCGGCTGTCGGCTGTGGTCTGTCTGTCTGTCTGCTGTGAGCTGTCGGCGGTCGTCTGACTGTCGGCTGCTGTGAGCTGTCGGCGGTCTGTCTGCTGTGAGCTGTCGGCCGTCGTCTGGCTGTCTGTCTGCTGTGAGCTGTCGGCGGTCGTCTGACTGTCTGTGCTGTGAGCTGTCGGCTGTCTGTCTGCTGTGAGCTGTCGGCTGTCGTCTGTCTGTCTGTCTGCTGTGAGCTGTCGGCTGTCTGTCTGCTGTGAGCTGTCGGCTGTCGACTGTCGTCTGGCTGTCGGCTGGCTGTCGGCTGGCTGTCGGCTGGCTGTCGGCTGGCTGTCGGCTGTCGTCTGTCGTCTGTCTGTCTGTCTGCTGTGAGCTGTCGGCGGTCGTCTTACTGTCTGTCTGCTGTGAGCTGTCGGCTGTATGTCTGCTGTGAGCTGTCGGCCGTCGTCTGGCTGTCTGTCTGCTGTGAGCTGTCGGCTTTCGGCTGTCGTCTGTCTGTCTGGCTGCTGTGAGCTGTCGGCCGTCGTCTGGCTGTCTGGCTCGGCTGTCGGCTGGGGACGCGGGGCCCGGCCGAGGCCAGTTGGCCCTGACCGGCCGGCGTTCAGAGCGGCTCTGATATGTCGGATGACAGGCCTCTGATATGGGGCCGCATGGCCGCCCAGCTGCCAGTGACTCTCGGAGATGCAGATGGCCGGCTGCAGAGTGCAGATGGCCGACAAGATGTGTCCCGCCTTGTGTTACAGCGGGCATCAGGCCACAGTTGTCCAGCATGTGTTCAGGGTCAAGCGAACATGCTGATGCGGCCAGTGATGGATCGATCCTGTGATCATTAATAGTCGCCCTACGGGGCCCTGACAGCCCCCCCCCCCCTGAGGTTTTTCTTGAATAGCTTTTACACGTGCGTCACATCTTGCTGAAATTTTCAGTAGGTGAGTTTACAACAATTATATGTATGCTGTAAACATTTGATTGAAATTGGTGCAGTAGTTTGGGAGGTAATCATGTTTTGATGACGTCACGTTGGTTGAAAAAGATAAATATTTGAAAAATGGTAGAAAACAGAGTTTTAAAGGAAATTGCAAACGCAATTCACCAAAGATACAAAATTGCATTCTCTTTAAAATGGCAATCTCGTATTTGCAAAATTTTGGGTTTTTGATCCCTGAAATAAAACAAAATAGTTTTTTTAGGAAAAATCCCCACAAAATCAATATTTTCAAATATGTTAGAAAAACCAGAATATATGTGATAGAACTGAGTATGGAAAATACCCATGCCAAATTTCAAAGCAATATATTCATTTTTGACTGAGTGAAGGCTCCCTAAGTGTAAGCAACTGGTGACGTATTTTTTAATAAAAAAAATAACTTGTTTTGAATTTTTTGACAAGATACGAACAAATAATTACCTTTCCTATATTTCTGAGCAAAAAAATGTCTAGGAACATGCCTTTTTATTTACATTTATCAAATTTTAATTTTGAAGTTTTCTGAAGAGCAAAATCGCTGTTCTGGACGTGGTAAATCCGAGGTCATTCACTTGACCTGGAAGGTCACCCGCTGACCTGAAACCTACAAATCGCATACTGTTAGATTCCTCTCATGACAGGCAACATGCTGGTTCTTACCGCATTGCTCTAAGTTGCTTGGTTTGGAAGTTAGCAGGGGCTGTCAGCCCCCCCCCCCCGTAGGGCGAAGGTGAAAAAAGCTCCCGTAGGGCGAGGGTTAAACGTTCATTGTGGGCTCGCAAGACTACTTTGCAAGGTAATGGATACTATGAACACTTGATATGAATATTATAAAGAAACCAGTCGCTTTGCCAAATCGCTGTGAATAGGTGTGCTAATAGGGGTATTCGCACCAGAAAATGCTTAATATAGCATGGGTTTGGCTTGGCTAACTTAAACCCCCAAAAATTTGTTTTCGAAAGCAGTATATTTAGAAAACAGACGTCGCAATTTCAGTAAAAGATTGCAGTAAAAGATTACAAAAGTGGCGCAAATTTCGAAAGTGGCGAAGGTTATTTTGACACTGCGCGTCGAAAGAAGAGTTAAAAAGCTTGCGAACTTATGCTAAAAAATACTTATAAAATTAGTAAGTAGGAATGCTGCGATTATTTTTTCATCATTCCTGAGACAACTAGAATAATATCGTCCGTGACAAAGGGTTCGCCACTGGTCCAGTAACGTTACTTTAAACACATGCATCCATGCGGAGCTTTTCGACACAGCGCTGATTTTTTTCGACACAGCGCTGAATGACGGGACACAATATCAATTATATTCGACAAGAGAGTCCTTACAACTAAACAGAGTATGCAGTAAGTGATTTATCGACATAACTTTAAAAACTGCAATCTCAGTTAAAAATTTCACTGTGAAAGTGACTGGTTTCCTTTAAAGGTAAATAATTACATTTTTCCACAAAAATGGAGTTAGCACAAATATAGTTGCTCAATAACTCTGAAATATGTCCTTTCTAACGTTACTATGGCTTTGTTTGAGCTCAAACGTAATTTTTAAATTCATAAGAAGTGTTCGAAAATTGCTCTTCCCTTTTGTCGCCCATATACTCTGGGTATTTCGTAGTAACAATATATTTTTTAACCGTCTCCCTTTCCTAATGCATGCAGTTCGTGTGCAGTATTTTAATATAACAACGCAAAAAAGTTGAAATCACTAAGCTTTTTTTTGCTGACATTGGTCCACTTGAGCTCAACCATCATTTCATCATTTTAATTTAAGGGTACTAATTAAACTACTAATTAAACTATTTAAGGGTACTAATTAAACTATGAGACTAATTAACTATAATTTTGAATGTTTCTTCTTCGTTGTTTCTGAATATCACCAAGAATGAAGAATTTTCCTCATTAAAAACTATTGTCAGCTTCTTTGACAGTTTAGTCATAATTCACAGCATTTCCTAGAAATGGTGGCGTAGGCTTATAACAGATCTTAGCATATCAAATAAACATTGCTCTTTGGTGAAATGGGTGTAAAAGCAAGTAAGTGCGGTTAAGTTCAACGAAGTAACTTGCAAACCTGTATAGTGTATACCGAGGGACGACCGACACTCGCACTGTATACCGAAGGACGACCGACACTCGCACTGTATACCGAGGGGTGACCGACACTCGCACTGTATACCGAGGGACGACCGACACTCGCAGCTGGATACCGAGGGACGACCGACACTCGCACTGTATACCGAGGGGCGACCGACACTCGCACTGTATACCGAGGGGTGACCGACACTCGCAGCTGTATACCGAGTGACGACCGACACTCGCACTGTATACCGAGGAGCGACCGACACTCGCACTGTATACCGAGTGCCGACCGACACTCGCACTGTATACCGAGGAGCGACCGACACTCGCACTGTATACCGAGTGACGACCGACACTCGCACTGTATACCGAGGGGTGACCGACACTCGCACTGTATACCGAGGGACGACCGACACTCGCACTGTATACCGAGTGACGACCGACACTCGCACTGTATACCGAGGTACGACCGACACTCGCACTGTATACCGAGGGGCGACCGACACTCTCACTGTATACCGAGGGGCGACCGACACTCTCACTGTATACCGAGGGGCGACCGACACTCGCACTGTATACCGAGGGGTGACCGACACTCGCACTGTATACCGAGGAGCGACCGACACTCGCACTGTATACCGAGGGGCGACCGACACTCGCACTGTATACCGAGGAGCGACCGACACTCGCACTGTATACCGAGGGGCGACCGACACTCGCAGCTGGATACCGAGGAGCGACCGACACTCGCACTGTATACCGAGGGGCGACCGACACTCGCAGCTGGATACCGAGGGGCGACCGACACTCGCAGCTGGATACCGAGGGATGACCGACACTCGCAGCTGGATACCGAGGGATGACCGACACTCGCAGCTGGATACCGAGGGGCGACCGACACTCGCACTGTATACCGAGGAGCGACCGACACTCGCACTGTATACCGAGGAGCGACCGACACTCGCACTGTATACCGAGGGGCGACCAACACTCGCAGCTGGATACCGAGGGGCGACCGACACTCGCACTGTATACCGAGGGGTGACCGACACTCGCAGCTGGACATGCCGCATGACATGCTGCAGCATGGAAGGATCTGTAATGGCGTCATGGGCGGTTAGCAGTTTTTGGTGCGATAATGCATTCACGAAGTACCACGATCTGCCACGTTCCGCTCACATAATTTTGAGGGCCCGTTGCAAGCTTCTAACCCATTTCCATTGCCTCCCGACGTGCCTGTATTGCATTTGATCGATGGACACCCGGGATGTCATGCATGTAACACCGATGATAACTCGATTGTTGTCTCATGAAACGCCGAAAACACATTACTGCGACCGCCATTTTAATGTGGTGAGATATTCTGCTCAGCGGATGAAACCTTCGAAATTCTTCAGGATGTCAGTTTTTAGCATTAACGCCTTCTCAAAAAGCTGTATTTTCAGCAACGTACTTAAACGCCTCGAAGGACGTCTACTGCTTAGGAAGCGTTCAATGATATTTTTGTATTAGCTATATAATACAACTTAATGTTTCACATGGCTCAAGGCATTATAAATATGCAATGGTGTGAGGTACACGCTTAGAGTTCGTCATTTTGAGTAGTTAATAACTTGTTTTGACGAGAGGATAAGCTATATCCATTCCATTCCATCCATTCCATCCATAGCGAGCAGCAGGCGCTGGAGAGTGACCTTGAGTGTCCACACTGCAGCAGGGACATACGCGAATGGTGCGTCCGGGATCGCGTTCTAGCGGGCCTCAGCAGCGATGTCTTGAAGCTGGATTTATATCAACATGTCGATAAATACCCGTCTCTCAGCAGCCTCATTACCAAGAGCGAGATGTTTGAGGCTGCCCGCACCGGCTGCTCTCAAGATGTAGGTGATACTGCGGTTGCTGCTGGGATGGAGTCCTGTGATGCGATGACGGCACTGTCTGAAGCAGCTGCAGGAGATGACGGCACTGTCTGAAGCAGCTGCAGGAGATGACGGCACTGTCTGAAGCAGCTGCAGGGGATGATGCACTGTTGGCAGCTCTGAAATCCACATACAAAAGGGCTAAGGTTGAGAGAGGATAAGGGCCGCATCACGCCAGACAGAAAACCGAGAACACAAGAAATCGTAACGGTACTACACATGATAGAGGTCGTGTGAAAGGCCCCAAATGCTTCAAATGCGGGGGGAACGGTCACATAAAGGCGCAATGCCCCAGCGAACCTGGAATGTTCGCCAACAATCGCGTCAGCTCAGAAGGCGAGACGGAACCGTCGCAGACAGGTCACGATAGATGAATTTCAGCTGCACAGCGTACAGGAACCTAAAAGCAAGCTGGAAGAGATCGAACTGCTCATGAAACATGGCAGGTGCGGCTCTGCACGGAAGTGCACTGCTGTGGCAGACACAGGCGCTGAATGCTGCGTTGCGGGACAACTACAGATGCAACACATGGGACTGAAGACAATAGACCTGGAAAAGACAATCAGAAAAAGACATACGGCACGCAGGTGGAAGTGTCTTGAAGATCCTGGGTTCTAAGTTGTGACCTTCAGTTGGGTGGCAGGAATACGGTGCAGCGTATTTTTATCATTCAGGGCGTCGAACGACTGTTCTTGTCCGTTGGGACATGCAAAGCACTGGGACTTGTCCACCAGAACCTTCCGCATCACACACAGAGTCGTGGTCTGACGGGTTCGGTAAACAGCGTCCAGAGTCCACGCTCCAAAACGACAAGGTCAGACAGAGAACAGCCTTTCAGACCGACCTGTTCGGATGCCGTTCCCACCCACATAATACAATGTCCCTAAACTAGAGGGATTTCTGAGGCAAAAGTTTGCCAGCTCGACATTCAACAAAGAAAGTCCACCTCTGTCTGAAATGAACGGCCCACCTCACACTATTCACCTGACGGCGGATGCGTACGCCCGTCACTCTCCTATACCAATCAGCAAGCACTGGGAGGCAGAAGTTAAGGCACAACTCGATGAAGACGTGAGTATGGGCATCATCGAAAAAGTACCCACCGGTGAACACACAGTATGGTGTGCACAAATGGTCGTTGTGCCGAAGTCAAACGGTAAGCCACGGCGGACAATTGACTTCGAAGAGCTCAACAAGTACTGTGTACGTGAGACTCACCACACCAGAGTACCATTTGATATGGTATCGTCGGTCCCTCAGCATACGTACAAGACAACTCTGGACGCCTTTTGGGGGTTTCACCAGGTGCCTCTCGCAGGGGCAAGCAGACCACTAACGACCTTCATCACTCAGTGGGGTCGTTATTGGTACCTAAGAACGCCGATGGGTCACGTATCGGCATATGACGCGTACACAAGGCGGTACGATGATGCCGTCATTGACATCGAACACAAATTCAAATTCGTAGACGATGTGCCGCTTCATGACTTCAGCGTGCAGCAGGCGTTCTGGCACTGCTGGGACTATCTGGACACATGTGGGAAGGCAGGTGTGACGCTGTCACCGGCGGAGTTTCGGTTCTGCAGGCGAGAAGTCGAATTTGTCGACTTCAACCTGGGCTGGAACAGCTATGCACCTGCAACCGGAAAACTGGCAGCCATCTCGCACTTCCCTATGCCAGAGAAGCCGACCATAACCGACATACGATCCTTCGCAGGGCTAGTGAATCAGGTGGCCCCCTTCATGGCGACAGCCCCAATCATGGAATCGTTCAGGACGCTACTGAAGAACTCGCAAAGCAAGCACGTCTACTGGGATGAGCAGCTGGAAAAAAGGTTCGAAGAGGTTAAATCCACTGTCTGTCAACTGATAAGCCGCGGAGTTCGGTACTACGACAAAGATAAACCCACGTCTTTTCTCACAGACTGGAGCAAGACAGGAGTAGGATTTGTTGTCTTGCAGCAACACTGTTGCTGCTCGGGAATGGAGAGGCCGTTTTGCTGCAAAGACGGCTGGAAGCTGGCCCTGTGTGGCAGCAGATATCTCATCCCGGCCGAGCAGCGATATGCAGCGGTAAAAGGCGCAGGGGCGGATCCAGGGGGTGGCTGCAGCGGTCGCGCCCCCCCCCCCCCCCCTCCCCCGTGCCCGAAGGGCGCCCCACGGGCTGTCTGTCGCCGGGCGCCGCCAGGCGCCCGGCGATGGACAGCCCGTGAGCACGCAGCGTCCCTATGGACCGTTTGGACGCCCTTTTGGGCGCCCTGTTGAAAGTAACTTACCGAGTATCAGGTCATACAGGGCATGACCTGATCCTTTTGACCCGAGGCGCCCTTTCGGCCAGTGACGGCGACCTTACGGCCATTGACGGCGCCTTTCCGGCCAGTGACTGCGCCCTTTCGGCTAGTGACTGCACCCTTTCGGCCATTGACGGCGCCCTTTCGGCTAGTGATGGCACCCTTTCGGCCAGTGACGGCGCCCTTTCGGTCAGTGACGGCGCCCCTAAATTGGCCTGCGGCCACCCCTCCTAAAATATGCTGAATCCGCCCTTGAGAAGGCGAGGCGCTCGCGATCGCCTGGACGCTCCAAAAGGCACGTCTGTTTCTTCTCGGCTGCCGAAACTTGGAGATCATCACGGATCACCGTCCTCTGGTGAAGTTATTGTCTGATCGGCAGCTGAAGGACATCACCAACCCGAGGCTGTTCAGACTGAAGGAGAAGACGCTGCCGTACAGGTACATAATCAGATTCAAGCCAGGTAAGAACAACATTTTGGCGGATACCCTATCGTGCTACCCAGTGGAAAGAGTAAAGCCCACAGATGCCGAATCGAGCTTTGAGGAAAGGCTAACCGCAGCAGCTCTAGTGGCTGTGGAGAGAAGTAAAGACACTGCGACGATTGACCAAGACGCTGTATGTCAGGCCGCCGACACTGATGACACGTATCAGTGGCTGAAGCAACGGATCAAGGAAGACAGCTGGCCAGACAGCTGTTCATAGGAGATTGGTCAACTGAAGCCGTATTTCAAGATACGAGACCGGCTCAGCATGGTGGACGACATCGTGTGCTACGCGTACGAGGGCGGTCCGCTGAGGCTAGTAATCCCAACAGACCTTAGGAAAAGAATCGTGCGAAACCTTCATGCTGCGCACCAAGGCGTGGACAGCATGTTTCGACGCGCCAGACAGGCTGTGTACTGGCTTGGGATAGAAGGAGACGTGGAGATGATCAGACGCCAGTGCGCCGAGTATGACTGCCACGCGCCCTCGCCACCAGCTGAGCCTCTGATCATGTCACCACCGCCTGAGTACCCGTTTCAACAAGTAGTGGCGGACCTGTTTGAGGTGTCCGGGCACAGATATTTGGTGTACGCTGACAGGCTGAGCGGTTGGATAAAGCTCGATCATCTCCGGTCGTTCACGACTGACAAGCTGATTCCCATCTTCCAGCGGCACTTCGCGCACTATGGTGTCCCGGATCAGATCTCCATAGATGGTGCAACCAGTCTCGTCAGCGCGGAAATGCGCTATTTTTTCCGCCGCTGGGCTGTAAACATCCGCCATTCATCAGCCCACTATCCGCAATCCAATGACAGGGCGGAGGTGGCAGTTGAACCGCCAAAATGATCATGGGAGATAATACTGGGCGGAGCGGCAGTCTGGAAATGGAACGTATAACGTGTCAGCCCTTCTCCAGTGCCATAACACGCCCCCGCGGGAGGGGGATAAGTCACCTGCTCAGCTGTTACTTGAGCGGCTGCAAGAGGAGTCAAGGAGGTCAGCGTGCCATCTACCCAAGCTGACTGGGTCAACATGTCCGCATCCAGGATTCGGTTACGAAGTGCTGGGACCGGTCAGAGGTGATCACAAGAATCCTTTGGTCCATCCGCCAATACACAATACGCTTAGACGTATCAGGCCGGCTGGTGTTGAGAAACAGGGGATTCCTCCGCTTGGTGACCAACACGTCTCGGAACCACAGCGACGAGCAGCAGCGTTCGGCGCCTGAGACAGGCGCCGCGCTGACCGCCTCCGCGCCTGCCGCCCTCAGGCGGTCTGAGCGACTAGCGCGTCGGAACCGAGACGGAACGGCTGCGACGTGAAAGGGAGATGAGGGGGAGATGGAGGAGTCCGATTAAGAATGCGCACGCGGGTGATGATTATTTCTAAATCAGGTAGTGACCGAGATAAATACACTTTGGATCTAAGCTCATCACCGAGTGTATCTTACACAAGGCTACTGATCTTGCGCACTGCACACAGCCTACATAAACCGATGGGACTGCAGTGCCCAAAATTCCAGCCAAGCAAAAGTTTCACACTAAATACTAAGGTGTTCAATACCACCGCTACTGTTTACTCAAACGTGATAAGGCGTTACTTTGACCATTATGAAACCGAAAGCATACTTCTAGACAAGTGTTACTTTGATTTGATAATGGGCTGCGACCAATATTTTCCTTTTACATATATTATTGTATACACCGCCAATGTCGTCGCAAGAACGCTAAAAAAAATACATACAAATGCATTAACACGCGCCCAGAAGGGCATCTGATAATTACACGCCCTGGAGGGGGGGGGGGGGCGGATTCCCCCCCCCCTATGATCTCGAAAACCTCGCAACGTAGCGACAAGTGAAAAACGATGTTAGATAGCTCGAGACAAGTTCTTTCGAAAGTAGTTCGTTCATTTTTTTTTTTATCAGGTCAATATTGAGGTCACCAGAGGTCATCAAGAGTCAGATTTTCAAGTTTTCAAGACTTCGCTTCGAACACCCCCAAATATCTCGGGAACTGTGATAGTTAGCAGCAAACGGGAAAAAGAAATCGACATAATTGTCCTCAGATTTGAGCTCAGGTCAATAGTTTAGGCTCCAGAGGTCATCAAATGTCAAGAAGTTTTTTTTTTGCAAAACTGTTTTTCGCAAATAACTTTTTACTTAATAAAGATAGAGCAATAGTGTTTACGCCATTGCGTTTGTCTCGTCAAGGCACTACGAATCATTTTCATGGTGATCGGGTTAGGTCAACTGAGAAATTTTACCTCAGGTCAAGGTCAAATGGTGACCCAAGTTGGTGATGCTGCATATTGGGAGACGTGTATCGACGAGACAAACACATTGGTACCATTTTCTTTTCTCTATCTTTATTATGTCGATAGTTATTGCCAAAAGAGTGTCGGCGGTCACGAAATTGACGTGACCTTAAGTCACCGATATTATAAATCCGAGATCAACAAATTGTTGGTATCTATGAACTTATGAAGTCCTGCAAGATTGAAACTGATCGGCGTAAAACTGTGGCTGTGGTACTACTGCGAACGTTTTGGAGTTGAGGTCATCACGCGCCATACCCAGAGGGGGCGGCCCCGGCCTAGAGGGGCGCAAACCCCATGAATTTGCTGGATTTCATTCATGGCCGAAGGGGGGGACAAATCCAGTGGCGTATTCCCCCACAAAACAGTTAAACCTCATAACCAAAAATATTTTCAGATTTTAACATTACGCCTATGGGCGTTGCATGAAAATAATCGACTTCAAAGTGCATCCGTCCGCACCTACTTTCGGAAGGTGGTTACGCCTATGGTGCCGCGTGAGGGGTGTTAAAAGTGTTTTCTCACAAAAACTACGCAACGGCTGTGCCGATTGTGTTAACATTTGGTGTGTGGTTAGGGACCTCTCAGACGCCAATTTCCCACAAGTCGGGGTGCGGTGCCTCTGCACATGCGCACGTGCACACCCCTATGCTCTATCTCAGGAACGGCTGAGCCGATTGTGCTCGAATTTTGTGTGTGGTTAGGGACCTCTCAGCCGCCGCCTTCCCACAAGTCAGGGATGGGGTGCCTCTGCACGTGCGCACGTGCACACCCCTATTATATATCTGAGGAACGGCTGAGCCGATTGTGTTCAAATTCGGTGTGTGGTTAGGGAACTTTCAGCCGCCTCTTTCCCACAAGTCTGGGGTGGGGTGCCTCTGCACGTGCGCACGTGCACACCCCTATTCTATATCTGAGGAACGGCTGAGCCGATTGTGTTCAAATTCGGTGTGTTATTAGGGACCTCTTAGCCGCCTCTTTCCCACAAGTCAGCCTCTGCACGTGCGCACGTTCGCACCTTTTTGTATCTCAGAAACTACTTGCCCGATCGAGTTTAAATTTACCATACATTTCCTTCGCGCTCGCTTTTCATCGCCAGCTACGGCGCCTTACTGGTTTTAGCTCGTAGAAAACGAAATTTTAATATTGGAACCAGACCGTGAGTGGAGCCAAGCCTCAGGTAACTCCTTTTCCTGGTTGCACATCTCGGCATGATGCAAAATATTGAAATGAAGGTAGTTTTTCTTATACATTAGCCTCGGATAGTAAATCACGATGGTCGGTGGCAGTCAGCACTCAATAGTACATATGCTAATTCAGACGTAATGAGTGAGAACGCGAAGCGTTCGAACGAACGTAGTCTTACAGATGGGCCGAAATCTGTCTTCATCTTGCTTGCTTGAATGCTTGCTTGGGCTAAGTGTTTCAGGGATAACTCCCGTTTCACTGCACTGATTATGCAAAGGTATACACTGATCATTTCGTCGTAAATTAACACATGGTATAGGCTACGTGAGAATAATTGACATAACTGAAGAAGCTATCACCATTTTTAAATAAACAAAAATAAATGCCGGCTAGGATAAGCACGTGCGTTGACTTTGAATTCATCTCCGCAACAATCTTGTGAGAATGAAAAACACAATTAAATGCCTGTTGGGATAAGCAAGTGCGTTGACTTCAAATTCATCTCCGCAACGATCTTGTGAGAATCAGACAAAAATATACTGGTGTCAATGGCCGTAACTGTGTTGTTCACTGAGAGCCACATAAAGGTGCAGGTAAGTAATCCTTTACTATTGCATCAAACAACAATGCTTATCAGCTGCCGTACACAAATGCAATAACTCGCTGTCTACTTCATGCCATGCATGCCTTACTAGTAATAACTGTATACATATGTACCGAACTGTAACAAACAACTGGTAACAGTGCAAATAGTTTGAAAGCAGCAAGGAGCAGAACGACTTTTCCGCTCATAAATGGTCCCTGTGGATCTGGAGGAGCCATGGGGGGGGGGGGGGGGATGGCTTGGGGAGATGGTCCTGGCATGTCCCCACTATTAGCTCTTCGGTCCAGGCACCGCCGCGCTGGAGCAGCTTCCGGGTGCCGATGTCCGCGTCGTTGCGTTCGCGTCGCTTTTTCGAAACTCGGTAGACTAGCTAAACATGTAGCCTGCTTGAAAGTTAATATTTCATGAAGGAAGTAGGCCCTGGTGGAATTCATTTTCCCATTTTCCAAATTTGTATAAGCAATTGCGAGACTTGTGTCATGCCGGGAAGCGGCGCGAAATTTCCATTTTTTTACTGTGAATAGCTGGATTTTTACTGCTGCAAAGACAATTTTTACGATAAATTGTCAACTTTCCCCGCAAAAAGTGAGGGGTCAACCACCCTACCTTCTTAGAGTGGGGGGGGGGGGGGTCCAGTCTCCCCGCCCCCCCCCCCCCCCCCGTCGGCGACGCCCTTGCATGTTATACGGATTAAGTTTCCTTCGTTTTCCTTTTGGAGCAGCGGTGTGTCGAAGGAAAAACGAAGGAAATTTCATCCGTAACTGACTGAGCCAATTTCCACGTCGCAGCGGTGTAGGAACCTGTTAAGTTGAAGGGATTTGGCCCGCTTCAGCCCCCCCCCCCCCCCCCCCAACTTGGCTTCAACCCCCAGCTTCGACGAGGAAGTGGGTAAAATCCGGGAGAAATCCGTATTTGTGTGGATTTTGATGGTACTTTAAGCGATTTTTCCAAGCTCAGCCCCCTCCCACTTTTCTGGAGAAGCTACGCCCCTACCACGTCGTATTTTTCATATTCCAATCTTGATTTTAACGGGAATGACATGATAACTGGAATCAGCTTCCGCCATAAAAAAGTGTTTGTGTGTGTGTGTGTGGGGGGGGGGGGGCGACCCCCCGGTTTTAAAAAGCGTGTGTGTGGAGGGGGGGGGGGGAGGGGGGGTCGTGACCTCTAACCCCCCCATCAGCGACGCCCCTGGCTCCGACTATTGTACTATTTGTACTTTCTATATTAAAATTGACATTCTTTATGAAACACACTGTATGTTTTTATCCATTAGGGATGAATTTGGGAAGAGCATCCCTGCTCCAAATTAATGTCCACTAAAATATATCAAAGAACCACTTGATGAGTGCCTGACGTATATACCACGTTCTACACCTATACAGAGAAAACATATAACCCTGTGTGAGGCGGAATAGATGGAATAAGCTCGTTTATATTGCTAGGAACATATGAACCACTATTGCATCATCTTACATTCCTCTTTAATTTGTGTCTGAGAACAGCGGTATTTCCAGACAAACTTAAGATAGCTATCATAGCACCAATTTACAAAACAGCAGATAAAGATCAATTTGATAACTACAGACCAATCTCCTCGCTACTGATATTTTCCAAAATTCTTGAGAAAATAATTCATACAACATTGATGAAATTCCTTAATGATAATAATGTCCTTAATCTTCTTCAATTCGGATTCAGGAAACAATACAACATACTTGCATGCCGATTATGCACATGTACGATGAAGTTACACAATCTCTACAAAATATCGAAACAACTCGCTCCTTATACCTCGATTTACATAAAGCTTTCGATACAGTTTGCTTAGAAATTATCTTGAAAAAATACACCGCATTGTGATCAGAGGGGGTTCTACAACATGATAGTCATATCAGATGACAATAATAGATGAGGCTGTATCTAAGAAACAAATTATTAGAATTGGCGTCCCACAGGGTTCAATTTTAGGTCATTTTGTATCTATTCTCTACATTAATCACATCAGCAATGCAACAGAATTAGGTACCTTTTACTTATTTGCTGATTATACGGCAATTTGTATTCAAGGTAGAAATGTTGAAGAGCTCCAAATAAAAATATATAAATTAATTCCAAAAATTAACGAGTGGTTCCATGTAAATATATTATCACTAAATGCATCAAAGAGAAATTACCAAGGCAATTCAAGATCAGTGACGCCAGATTTTGACATAGATAAATGATACACCAATCACGAGAAAACATGCATTAAATGCTTAGGAGTTCTTGTAGATGAAAATCTTAAATGGAATAGTCATAAATAATGTAGCATCTGTGATAAGCCGAAATATAGGAGTTATGGGAAGATCCAAACATTATTTATCCTCACAAGCAACTTATATTCCTGTGCAATGCATTAGTTCATCCCCATCTAAATTACCAGTAAGGCGCCGTAGTTGGCGATTAACCCTCGCCCTACGGGATATTTTTTCACCTTCACCCTACGGGGGAGTGGGGGGGTCGTGACAGGCCCCCCTGTTAACTTCCAAACCAAGCAACGAAGAGCAATGCGGTAAGAACCAGCATGTTACCTGTCATGAGAGGAATCTAACAGTATCCGATTTTTAGGTTTCAGGTCAACCGGTGACCTTCCAGGTCAATTGAATGACCTCGGATTTAACACGTCCAGAACAGCGATTTTGCTCTTCAGAAAACCTCAAAATTAGAAATTGATAAATGTAAATAAAAAGGCATGTTCCTAGACCAGTTTCGGCCCAGAAATACAAAAAGGTAATTATTTGTTCGTATCTTGTCTAAAAATGTCAAAAAAGTTATAAAAAAATGACGTCATCAGTTTCTTACACTTCAAGCCATCACTGCCATCATGAAGCCATCACTGAGTTAAAAATGAAGATATTGCTTTGAAATTTGGTATGGGTATTGTCCATACTTAGTTCTCTCACTTATATTCCGGTCTTTATAATATCTTCGAAATTTGAATTTTGTGGGGATTTTTCCAAAAAATCAGTTTCTTTATTTATTTTAGGGGTTAAAAACCCATTTTTTTTTAAATCCGAGATTGACAATTTAAAGAGAATGTCATTTTATATATTTGGTGAATTGTGTTTGCAATTTGCTTTTAAACTCTGTTTCCTACGATTTTTCAAATATTTCTCATTTTTTTTACCAACATGACGTCATAAAAACATTATTATCTCCCAAATTACTCAACCAATTTCAGTTACTTTTTTACAGCCTACGTATAATTGTTGTAAACTCAGCTCCCAAAAATTTCAGCAAGATGCACTTAATGTGTCAAAAGTTATTTAATAAAAACCTCAGGGGGGGGGGGCAGTCAGCCCCCTCGTAAGGCGAGGGTTAACGAGCGAGCGCGAAGGAAATGTATGGGGAATTTCAACTCGATCGGGCAAGTAGTTTCTGATTTACAAAAAAGGTGCGCGCGTGCGCACGTGCAGAGGTACCCCACCCATGACTTGTGGGTAAACGGCGGCAGAGGGGGTAGGCGGCGGCCTAACCACACACCAAATTTGAACACAATCGGCACAGGCGTTCCTGAGATATAGAGTAGGGGTGTGCAAGTGCGCACGTGCAGAGGCACCCCATCCCTGACTTACCAAATTTGAACACAATCGGCTCAGCCATTCCTGAGATATATAATAGGGGTGAGCACGTTCGCACGTGCAGAGGCACTCCACCCCTGACTTGTGGAAAGGCAACGGCTGTGAGGTCCCTAACCACACACCAAATTAGAACGCCATCGGTTCAGCTGTTCCTGAGATATAAAATAGGGGTGTGCACGTGCGCACGTGCAGAGGCACCCCACCCCTGACTTGTGCAAAATTGGCGGCTGAGGGGTCCCTAACCACACACCAAATTTGCACACATCGGTTCAGCCGTTGCAGAGTTTTTGCAAGAAAACACTTTTCACCAGCCCTCACGCGGCACGCGGCACGCGCAGTGGTAGTCACCCACATGAGTCGGCACCGGTCTCAAACAGGGTAGGTTGGATGGGGCTGCTCAGCCAAAAGTCAGCTTGTCAATCGGACGTGTGGTTGCAGAGATATGAGCTTCTCAAAAGCGTCGCCACGGGTCGGGCCGGGCCGGGCCGCTCATATTCATATTTTTCCCTTATACCACGGAAAGACGAGCGAGCGCTTCGCGCTCGCTCGTAATCATGCAGTGATCTGGGGTAAGAATTATTAATCTAACATTACAAAGCTTTCGATACTGCAGAAACGAGCGATTTGTCTGCCCCTGTAGCTCAGTGGGTGAGCGACGGGCTTCTGATCTTTCCCGGTAGAGGCAGACAGGGTTCAAGTAGCTTCGGCGCTAGCTGTTTGCCCCTGCCTGGGATGGCCTGGTGGCAGCGGTCGCATTCAAGGTCAGGTGACGTCAGTGAGCGGGGTGGACCGTGCTTATGTCATGGTCGGTCGGTCCAACCCGGTCCCACGGTCCATCCCTGTCGGAGTGGACTGTGTCTATGTATGTCAGGCACGTCAAACTTTCGCTTCTAAATTATGCCGGCCACCAGGAATTACGCGATCGGATGGTAGGGGTTAGGGCCTGTGCAACAAGCTATGCTTAGCGCGGGGCCTGACTTCGGAAATCTGCATCCATTCAAAATGTTCGGACCAAATTTATAAAACAAAATATTACAATTAATAAAAAAACATTCTTGCACCCTTCAAAACCATTGTTTTTTTAACACAGAATACTTAGGTCCCAGAAATAGTAAAGGTATAGTGCATCATTATTTTACTAGCACACATAAATAAGAACTTACTTAATCCAATATCAAGTATGCTTAGATATTGTGGACCTTTAAACACAAGATCAACAAAACATTTTGTGGTTCTTTACATCTACCAATTATAGGTTATTTGCTTTATCTTGCAGTGCTCCAAACAATATGGAACACAATTATTTGTACATTGTTTAGGGATTTGGATGAAGTTTCAAAGAATAAGCAAACATTAAAGAAAGTTATCAGAAGTAATTTCCTCAATGCCGATCGTGCATCTGTTGCTTGAAGACATTGTCTTGTTAATTGGCATCCTGTCAATATCACAGGTATAACTCATGCTGATCAAGACTTTAGCTTTCCTTCGGTGCATCGGTAGATTGCTTTATGTAACATATTTGTTGTCTTTTTAGTCTTTTTCTTTGCCTCATTGAGTTGTAATTGTATCACCTTTCGTTGTTTAGGTCAAATAATGGTATGCACAATGCAGATGTGTTAATCGGATAAATGTATGTATGAATGTATGGGTGTGCTTGGTTGAGGGTATGATGTAAGCTTATCGTGTATGTGTGAACCGAATGAACGTCCCTTAACACGCGCCCTGGAGGGCCTCGGATAATTACACGCCCTGGAGGGGGGCGGATTTCACCCCCCCCCCCTATGATCTCGAAAACCACGCAACGTAGCGACAAGCGGGAAACGAAGTTAGATAGCTCGAGACAAGCTCTTTCGAAAGTATTTCGTTAATTTTTTTCTTCAGGTCAATATTGAGGTCACCAGAGGTCATCAAGGGTCAGATTTTCAAGTTTTCAAGAGTTCGGTTCGAAGACCCCCAAATATCTCGGGAACTATGATAGTTAGCAGCAAACGGAAAACAGCAATCGAAAGTAATTGAAAAATGCAATCGACTAAGTGTCCTCAGATTTGAGCTCAGGTCAATAGTTTAGGCTCCAGAGGTCATCGAATGGCAAAAAGGTGATTTTGTTTTCAAAACTGTTTTTCGCAAATAACCTTTTACCTAATGAAGATAAAGCAATAATGTTTACGCCATCGCGTGTGTCTTGTCAAGGCGCTTCGAATCATGTTCATGGTGACCGGATTAGGTCAACTGAGAAATTTGGCCTCAGGTCAAGGTCAAGTGGTGACCCAAGTTGGTCATGTTGCATATTGGGAGACGTGTCTCGACGAGACAAACATATTGGTACCATTTTCTCTTCTCTATCTTCATTATGTCGATAGTTATTGATAAAACAGTGTTGGCGGTCACAAAATTGACCTGACCTTAGGTCACCGATATTCGAAATCCGAGATAAACAAATTGCTGGTATCTATGACCTTATGAAGTTCTGCAAGATTGAAACCGATCGGCGTAAAACTGTGGCTGTGGTACTACTGCAAACGTTTTGGAGTTGAGGTCATCACGTGACCTGGTCTAGTGACCTGACCTGAGATGACCCGAGGTCAATAATTTTACACAATGCGGAAAGTTCATTTCTAAACAGGTATATAAAAAACGGCGGCACTGCGCGCCGCCGTTTTTGCGCTATCCTCGAAAAATCGGAGGGGTGGGCGGATTTCGCCCCCCTCCAGGGCGCGTGTTAACCCTATTTGTAACAGGGGGGATTCCGCCCCCCCCCCCTCCCTCTCATGTTTTTCGCGGATATCTCCAGAACGGCTGGGAGCAGGCCCATTACATTTTGGGACTTTTCATAGAATTGAATACCGCATTTGGATTCAAAATTTTGAGTTCTTAACCTGAACAGAGGCGGTTCCAGGGCACAGTTTTGGGTGGGTTCGGAGGCGACATTTGGCGATAATACGGAAATGCGATCTTCACGGTTTCTTCCTAACTGCCTCAAGTATGAAGGAGTGACATCGGTTTACGGTGATTGCAACAAGTGCAAATTAGTTGATGTTAATGAAATATCATGCAAATTGCATGGCAGAGGCGGTTTCAGGGGCTTGAACAAAGGGGGGGGGGGGGTCCAGGAAGTATTAAATGCTTGACGGGAAGCCAAAAGAGCGATGTAAGGGGCATTTATAGCTATCAAGATGTAAAAGACAGCTTCTGATTCCATTATTTGCATAATTTATTACATATAGAGTTTCAGGGGCGTGTTAAGGCACATGAAAAGGGGGTGACTGGCATGGTGATGACGATATGCCAGCGATAACGGCGCAATAGACGTTTAGCTTGTAATGATATATGCACATATGAGGCCAGAAAAGGGAATAAAGTCATTTTTTGCCGAGGCGCGCTCAGGAATGGAAGAAAGGGGATCATATTATTGCAAGGAAACTAAGAGGCATGGGCGTACAATGACACAGCATACTGCAGTTTTCGGATGAAACACGCACCACAGGCTACTCTACGAACGATTATAAGATAATAGGCGAGGCCAGGTAGGGTAAAAAGGGGGGTAAGCAATGTTATTTGAAGTTGTAAGTGAAATAGTCACTGTTGACTAGTTAGTATCGTAATAGCGGATAATATACTTATCAAAAAGTCTTGCACCGCCCCGGTTTGGATCCTGGATACGCCTATGATGAAGTTAAACATGCAAAAGGAACTAACTACGATGATTAACATATTTATAGTGCTGGGTAGCAACTTCTCTGCGGTTAATATTTTTTCCCAATTTGACCTCCCTTTTTCACTAACCTGGTACCGCGTATGGCAAAAAATATGATTTATAACTGTTTTGTCTAATGTCACAATCACATACCATTTCATGTTTCAAAAAAAAACATAAAAAATGGTTTTATTACGCATTTACTTCACCCCCATAATGAGTGACCTGCACACGCCTATGATTTTTGAATTTTCAAACGTCACCGTCATATATCAATTTCCAATAAAATCTCTATCGATTCCTATTAGTTGTGTTAAAATCGGTAGATAAACATGAACTCTATTTTGGATCAAAAATACCACTAACATTTGTATTTGTTGCCCCCTGTTGCCCCCCCCCCCCCCCCTATCCAAAATTTAGATTTTTTATTATTTAGAAATGTAGATCGTGTTGAGAGGAATCAATCACCGTTTCATTTGTGAAAATCGAATGGGTAGATCTCGAGATCTTCGGGGGGGGGCGGAATCCGCCCCTCCCCTGTTACAAATAGGGGTAGCCAGGAGCCTGTTACAAATAGGGTTAACCCGGCATTGACTGGGGTCTCAACAGAACGCCATTGACTGGGGGGGGGGGGGGTGGCGGTAAACTCCCACTGGTTATCTTCAGAACCAATGATCGCAGCGAGACGCGCAAGGCGGCAATCGATAGCTCACTCATGCTCAAAAGGTCACTATGCTAAACATATCTACGAAGTCATGCAACACATCTTATATGAGTTATTTTCCACCTTTAATTCGATAGTGATAGTCATTTTAGCACCAGACTTCATTTACGTGAAGTAAATGCCAATTTCTGGTCAAATTCAGGTCACCGAAGGTCAAATTTCGTAATTGATAAATATAAACAAAAAAGGCATCTTGCTAGACTAGTGTTGTCTCAGAAATGCAGTGGTGGCATTTTTTTTTTGTCTGTATCTATTCTATAAAAGGCAAAACACGCAATTTCAAAATATGGCGTCATGGGTTACCCATACTTTAGATGTCATAAGTGAGTCAACAATGGAGATATCAGTTTGAAATAATTTGGTATGGTAGTTGCTTAGGTATGGTTTTCTAACATATCTTCCGTTTTTTTTTAAAATATTTTAGAAAATTTTGATTTTGTGATAATTTTCCCCAAAAAGTTTTTGAGTTTTTTTTTGGGGTAAAAAGCTAAATTTGTCAAAAATCCGAAGCAGCCAGTTTGAAGCTGTTTCAATTTTCTATCTTTTGGCGTTTTTCAATTGGATTTTGCTTCAAATGTGGCATTTGTACGGCCTGGCAAACTTCAAGACTTCTTTATAAGAAGGTACCCGAAGTTTCACGTTGATAGAGCTATTAATCTTTTCAGCTATTGCGAAAATTCATCAGGGGGGGGGGGGCGTTAAACGCCCCCCCCCCCCCTCCTCCAGTCAATGGCGGGTTAATAATCGTACCTTGTCAAAGCCTTGTACTCCTCTCAGACGTTACTAGCATAGCTATCAGTCTGGCGTCTGGGAGTGTTGCAAGGCAATACTTACTAACATACCGGTGGTGGGTTGCCAAAAAAATACAAAACAAAATACATAGTGGGGAGTGGTGTGACCCAACGTGCTTGCAGACTTAATCATTACTTGAGAAAAGAAGGTGCTTAACCCTCGCCGTGCCCCGAAGGGGGGGGGGGGGGGGTGAAGGGGGGTGATGTTAAATTTAGCACAGCTGTTGGGACATCAATTACCCACATAGTCTGAAATTCTTGACCTCGGGTCATAAAGACATAAAGACATAAAATACAAGTGCAACAAAGAGCCTCTTGGGTCCATCCGAGGTTGCACCCCCCCCCCCCCCCCCCCCCCCTCCACCAGTCTCGCCCCTTCAAGTCACCTCACTCTACCTGCATAAAAGAAGGCTAATCCCACAAGCATTTATGAACTTCTCTTCTCTGTAAAGTATTTATCTAATCTAATTTTGTAGGAAGCAAGTGTCACTGCATCAGCGACATCCCCTGGTAGCATATTCCAATGTCCTGAAAACCCTTCTACTGAAAAAATGACTGTCGTAGCCTAGTCCTACTTTGTTTCATAATGAGTTTATGCTGATGACCTCTACCTCGATTGTCCCTATTGAACTCAAACATTCCCTTTCAATATCCAGAATGCTGACCATTTACAAATTTGAAGACTTCAATTAGATCTCATCTTAGCCTTCTATATCTAAGTGAAAACATACCCAATTTCTTTAATATATCTTCATAAGGTAAACTACCAAGGCAATTCACCATTTTTGTTGCCCTTTTTTAACTCTTTCTAACAACCAGCAATCTTTCTCATATGTTGGAGACCAGGCTTGTACACAATACTCCAAATGTGGTCTAACGTATGCAAAATACAGTTTTGTTATTACCTTTTCACTTTTGTAGGAAAAATTTATGTTAATGGCCCCTAGCATTCTAAGTGCCTTTTCCTAGCTTCTACAACCTGGTCTGACGCTGATAGTCTATTGTTTACCACGACACCTAAATCTCTTTCCTTTTCAATCTGCTCCATTTTCTGCCCACCCATTTCATACCTATGTTTACTGCTAACCTGTCCAGCGTGCATAATCTTACATTTAATCGAATTGAATTTCACCTGTCATGCTTCAGACCTCTCAACTAGCTTGTCCAGGTCTGACTCAAAAACATCCTGATCATGTTTTCCTCTAATAATCCTGACAACTTCTAGATCGTCTGCAAATTTCAAGACTTTGCTGTCTATACTGTTCTCAATTGCATTCACAAATATTATAAAAAGCAATGGGCCCAGGACTGAGCCTTGTGGAACCCCACTGAGAACCTCCTTCCATTGTGATTTGCACCCATTCAATTTAACCCGTTGCTGGCGTCTTGAAAGCCACGTTTCTATCCAATCCAGAATCTTGCCCCTGATTCCATACATTTTAAGTTGCAACCTCAGGCTTGTATGGGGGACGTTGTCAAATGCTTTACTGAAATCAAGAAAGCTACATTTACCCTGATAAAAGCTATCTGTTGCAACATCCAAAAACTCCAGAAGATTAGTTAAACAAGAAGGGCTCTTCCTAAAGTCATGCTGTGTATCCTTGATGAGTTCATTTTGCTCCAAGAATTCAACAATCTTATCTTTGATGACTGATTCAAGCACCTTGCAGACTAATGAGGTCAGACCAACCGGTCTATAGTTTTCCTCTTTACTTCTATCTCCCTTTTTATGAATAGGAACAACATTTAAACTTTTCCATTTAAGTTGAATTTGAGTATCTGCGAGTGATTTATAAAATATTATGGCTAATGGAACTGACAACTCCCTTTCAGATTCTCTTAAAAGTCTAGCATGGATTTCATCAGGTCCTTCTGCCTTGTTTTGCCATACTTTCTTTAGATATTCTAGAACAAGTTCACTACTTATGCCACCTAGCTCTCCTATAGTCTCCTCTGTCTCTGGTTCAGGCTGAAGTACTGCAATACTACTCTGGTCCTCGATAGTAAAGACAGATTGGAACTGATCATTAAGCACTTCAACCATTTCACTGACCTTGCTAACTAACACATCAGATACCTTAAATGGACCTATATTTTTGGAAACTGTACTGAACTTATAAAAACTGAAGAACTTCTTACTATCTGCATTACAATGTCTAGCTAAATCAAGTTCCTTTGCCCTTTTAGCTGCTCTGACCTTTTTATTAACTGAATTTCTTGCATTCTGGTAGGCCTTCTGATTTATATCTATTGAAGATCCCTTCAAAATGCCAAATGCACTTCTTTTAGCTTGTATAGCACTCCTTACTTCCGGGGTAAGCCAAACTGGTTTGCCCTTGGTTCTGTTACGTTTGTGCCTGAGGGGTATATGCCGATTCTGAATTTGGCTTAATCTAGCTTTGAAAACATTCCAGGCCTCACATGCATCTAAACCTGCCAACTCAATGTTCCATTTTATCTGTGCGAGGTCATTTCTAATGCCATAAAAATCAGCCCGGTTGAAGTTTGGAACCATAAGAAGGTTATTCTTGGGCCTCATTTCTGATGAGATATTTAACTTAACCATATTGTGATCGCTGGTTCCTAGACCTTCGCAAATACTTATGTCACTAACTAGATGACTGTTGTCTGAGATTACAAGGTGGAGCAATGTGGAGCAATGTCTGGTTGGCTCTGTTACAAACTGATGCATGAAAAGCTCCTCTTCAAAGATTTGCCTATACAACCCACACTCATTTGTTTCCTCTGCTATACTTTCGTATCCTCTTAAGTTAAAATCTCCCATAATAAGACTCGAGCTCGAAAGTTCCTACATATTTCCTCACAAATAGCTTGGTCTGTTTCAGCTTGGGAGTTCTTTGGAAGATTCCCTGGTCTCTAAAATGCACCTATCCTCAACCTTCCTCTGTTCCCTGTACCAATTTTAATGTCAAACCAGATTGGTTCTACTTCTTTTACTTTACTAGAATAATCCACTCTAGTAGTGCAATACAAGCTATTTACATATACAAACATTCCGCCCCCTGCCGTGATTCTATGCAGTATGAGAACATGTTATACCCTTGTAACTCGAAATCCTGTAGCCTATCCCTATTATATCCCTCACCTCGGTTACACAAATTGTCTCGCCATGTCTCGGTTACACAAATTATATCAGGCTTTTCAAAGGCAGCATCACACTCAAACTCATCAAATTTAGACCTAATACTTTGGGCATTCAGCATCACACATATGATCTTATACTTTGAGCTGACTACTAATTCTGAGGGAATTATGATCTACTGTCCTATTCTGACATGAAATTCTACCAATGCTTATTTCCTGATGCCCTGGTACTAGCATCCCCGAACCCTCCCCCCCCCCCCTCCTACTTAGTTTCCCTGAATGACGCTTCTGTAGGCATCTCCCAAAGCCCTTGCCCGCTCATCCGATAAGTGAAGCCCATCCTTTATATAGTACCTACGCCACTCATAGAACTGATCCCATAAGTCTACATAACTAAGTTCCATAGCTGAACATAAGTTCTGAACTGAGCTGTTCACAGACAGAGCTCTCGAGTACCACTCTTTACTGGCTCCAAGCGAGGGAAGATGCCAGTCACAATGACTGGTTTCCTGGACTCCTTCAGCCTCTGCAGCAGGCTCCGGTACTCTGCTACTATTCTCACACTCTGCCTAGGTCCTATGACGTTCACCCCCACCTGTAGTATAACTGTCTCCGGGCTACTCCTACCAAGTTCTGCCTCAATGACAGGGCCCATATCAGCTACTCTTACCCCTGGTTTGACTATACATCTGTCCCTCTTCCCACATAATGTTCGCCTTAAGGGCCTTACCCTTGAGTCCCCAACCACTAAATGCTGAACCTCTTCCCCGTCACTTTCAGCTGCTGACTCTATCGCACTGAACCTATTTGATACTGTAACCTGCGGATGTTCCCTGGGGCTGTACTGCCTGACTCTACCCTGAACTTTTGTCCATCCCTCCTGATCCCCTTCCCTCTTCGTCCTCCAGATTCTGCTGCCACCCTCCATTACCCAACACCTTTCCTCATCCTTACTGTCTGTGGCCCTAGCACTACTTTCTACAGTTTTGAGTCTCCAGAAATGTGACCCTCCAACACACTTCCAAACCCCAGCCGGACTATCCACCTTTGCCTTATCCTCCTCCCTTATGCCCCTATCAGAACTACCACTGGTCTCTGATCCTGTAGGCTCCTTTTCTGACCCCCTAACCACGATCTGCGCATACGTTCCTTGGTCATGAGCTACACCCTCCTGCGGCTCATCTCTACACCTACACTTACTTAACTGCGCCTCAAGCTTTGCTACCCTGGCCTGGAGGGCCTCTAGCTCTGCTACCTTCACCAGCATCCTGGTCATGCTTATTTTAATACACTAGTAACTTAGGTATATAACTCAGGTACTTTGCGCTTTTCACTACTTTACTAACTTAACTTAACTTAACTATTCATTTGTTTTTATTTTTCACTCTTTTTTCTTCTTCTAAACCTTAACTAGATCTAAGTAAAGCTAGTGACACAAATCAGCTATGGCCTATGAGTGCACCTAATACTAGACTCTTCACAACAATATCCAAGCAAACTAACAACAGCTGTGTACAATCCTAAGCGGGAGCACACAAGCTAGAATGAAACACGTAAATAAACTAAATACTAAATACACCTTAATTATCCCTAATTTGCTAAAAGTACCTACTTATCCACCCTACAACTGATAACACAAAAATAAGACCAAGACAATTGGAGTCATCTCAGGTCAGGTCACCAGGCCAGGTCACGTGACCCCATCTTCAAAACGTTTGCGGTAATACTACAGGCACAGTTTTTTGCCGATCGGTTTAAACATTACATGATTTCATAAGATCATATGTACCTACAATTTATTTACCTCCGATTTTTTTTATATCGGTGACCTAAGACCTGGTCAATTTCGTGACCTCCCCATTATAAGTCAATGGGGAAATATTAAAATGCTTCCTATTCCGCGGATACGCATGATAGCAGTCCAATTAATTTTGGTTCATGTTATCATAAGCCATTTTTGATGACCCAGGTGCAATTTTTGTTCAGTAACCCCTACAGTGTCAGCCGAGGTCATCTGAGGTCACCAACACTTGTTTGTCAATAACTCTCGACAGAATGAAAATAGAGAAGTGAAACTGGCATCAATGTGTTTGTCTCATCGAGATACGTTTCCCAATATGCAATATGGCCTACTTGGGTCACCACTTGACTTTGACCTGAGGTCAAATTTCTAAGTTGACCTAACCTGGTGAACCTAAATAATATTATAAGCACCTTGACGAGATAAACACGATGGCGTCAAAATGGTTGCCTTGTCTATATTAGGTAAAATGTTATTTGCGAAAGAAGACAAAAGTGTTGCCAAAGCCTTTTTATTTTTGATGACCTCTCTGGAGCCTAAACTATTGACCTGAGCTTAAATTTGAAGACATAAAATGGTATTTAATTTTTGAAGAGCTTTCGATTGTTTTTCTGTTTGTTCTTAGCTATCATAGTTCCCGAAATTTTGGGGGTTCCTGGAGCGAAGTCCTAAATTGGGAAAATCTGACCTTTGATGACCTCTAGTGACCTCAATATTGACCTGAGCCAAAACAAGACTAAAATAGTCTCGAAATGATTTTTTGACGAGCTTTCGAACGCTTTTTTTGGTTTTTGTTTAACGTCCCATAAGAGCCGAGTTCAATGGGGGGGGGGGCGTCAAAACGCTCCCACCCCCGGCACGGCGAAGGTGGCGCCGAGAACCGGCACAGCGCAGGTTAACGTTAATGGGTCACATGGGAAAGGATGAACACTCCTGCCTACCTACTAACGGGTAGGGGAATTACAAAACCAAGAAACATAATATTCCAAAATGTAATGTCTTGATTAACATATTTGATTAAATGTCCCACAACCATTTTCTTTATTTCAAAACAGCGTTTCTTTCAACAGAGGTCTTGCTTTTGATTACCACGGAAAATCCGACAGTATCTCTTCCAGGAAATGTGTGAGTTAGTTTTTTTTCTCCCTTAACCCTCTCTTTTTCTCTCTTAACTTAAGCTTAACCTATTAGTGACGGCGGGGGGGGGGAGGGGCAACAACGACCCCTCTTTAAGGTTTCTCTGCTCCTGTCTCCAAACGAGTAAATATACGGCCATAAAACTTTTGACTTTTCCTTAATATTCACTGGTCAAATTTGGGGAAAATTCAAAATTTCAGCTCACCAGGGGCGGCTCCAGGCGTGTTTTTTTTTGGGGGGGGGGCATGTTTTGGTTTTCAGCGTGACTATGCTTTCAAAGGGAATCAGTTCCTATTCTCTAACTGTTATAAATACGAGCCTACGATTTTCACACCTTTCCTTACCGCTTTGTGTAGACATGTTGAACATTTGTCTTCTTCAATTTTTTTTTTTATTGCGCAAGAGCGCCTTCAGGAACGTATTTGGGAGTCATTTTAGGTCACTTGTATTTCATCACAATCTGAAAGATAAGAATTTCGATCTCAGTGAACCTTCTTAGCTGTTCTTTGCACACCTTGTGTGATTTATTTTTATATTTTTGGGTTGCCCACAGGTGACTCCAGGAACGGGATTTGGGGGCATGTGTACACACTACACACACACATTGTAACTCAAAACGTTATTTCGCGGTGGACTATCTCGTGTAATATCATCTGCATGGATCACAATTGTATTTTGTGTCATAGGCGGTTCCAGGGGTGGGACGCAAGTGCATGGCCCAATGCTATGGGTGGCTCCAGGGATACATTTTTTGTTTGTTTGTTTGTTTGGGGGGGGGGGGGGTGGGAGTTGTGTGGACCCACGACGTGTAACTACATAGCAAAAGATATCAACTTGAAACTTGGTGACCTGTTTTGGCATGCCTTGCACATATTTAATATTTTGTTGAAATTGTTGGCTACCCAAGGGCGACTCCAGGGACGGATTTTGGGGGCATGTGTTTGACTCCGTTCACACGCATTGTGTTTAGTGTCCCTGCGCGTTATTTCGCAGTTAATAAATGCATGCAATATCATCTGCATGGATCACAATAGTATGTTGGGGCATAGGGGGTCACAGGAATTATATTAGGGGGAATTGTGGACCCATGGTGTGACACTACATAGCAAAATATATCAATTTGAACCTTGATGACTTGTTATCACTAGTCTTCTTATCACTAGTCTTACCCTTGGTCACAGAAAAGCATGCAACACCTTATATCAGCAAGGCGAAGATACCTTGCACAAGTTCCATAATATCTGCCATTTTTCGTTTGCCCAAAGGCGACTCCAGCGACAGATTTTTGGAGGCAAGCAGAATGGCTGGATCCATCACACGTTACCAACAACGACGGCAGAGCGCACGCCAGGGCCGTGTGGCGGTGCCCTCGTACCGGCACGAGTGTGCGTCGCCCCCCCCCCCCTCTTCGAGGGTTCATTGCCCTGGGGAGACAGCAGTGGCATCTCCAGCAATCAGTAAAAGGGGATAAACCGATTACACTAGTCCCTTGGTCACATAAAAGCAAACAAACACCTTTTATCCAGCAAGGCGACGCGCTAAAAGCTTGTTCAGCAAGCAACAACAGTTTACTCAATTCCCCTCCCCCTCCCCTTCTGAGCATGCCACTGCACAAATACAAAACTGTCATGATTAACTTTCTCATGCATACACATATAATTATAGGCATCTAAAACAGAAATCAAAGCGGCAAAAATATTATAGTGACATCTTTAGATACCCCCCCCCCCCCTTGGAATTGCCTGAGGACGTCATTGGATTAATTTCCCCAAACTTTAAAAAGGAGTATATGTTAAAGCATACAATTAGGTGGCGAAATCCAACAACATGAAAACATTGCGTTCAAACAACGTCCCAGGGCAAATAATATAAAAAATCATGTTTTCCCCCATTTTTGTTTGGTACCTGTATCCGCCTATAACAAAATGTTCAATATTTATGACTATAGGAATGTAGTTCATGCTCCAAGGAGTCGAATGCCGTTTTCCCGGAGAGAATTGGTCCAGCGGTTTCTGAAATACAAAGGGGAGGGGGCGAATATCCCCCCCCCGACAGATCTGTATTTTGTTTTAGCCCGGCAGTAATAGGGTTGATACAAATGTGCTTGCACTGCTTCACAAAGCAGTTGGAAAGACCAGAAGATCTTGGGACTTTGTATATATTAAATCACTGAACGAGATATGGCAAGCTGAGCCAATCAAGCTTGGGTGAGCTAAGTGGGCTGGACTTGTTTCAGAGAGGTATACGAGGACGGACACGCACATCCTGCAGTTTAATCCGTCAGTCCATCCAACGAACGAGTCTGGCTAAAATTCAGAATCCACTGGCTTATATTTCGATATATGTTCTATTCGCAAAAGAACCGCAAGCAACCCCAGCTCCAACAGAAAGAAACTTGGAATGTGCTGACCTGTTAGGGATCGTATCATTTTTAATAAACGAAAAATAAAAAAAATATTTTTGCTAGTCATATCCGAAATGATGTCATGGCTCTCATAGACCCTTCTAGTTTGGCGCGGTTGATGGACAATGGTGAGAGTAGCGGGAGTGTGTGGCGTGTGTGGCGAGTGTGGCGTGTGTGGCGTGTGTGGCGAGTGTGGCGTGTGTGGCGTGTGTGGCGTGTGTGCGTGTGTGGCGTGTGTGCGTGTGTGCGTGTATTCGCGTGTGTGCGTGTGTGTGGTGTGTGTGGCGTGTGTGTATGTGTGCGTGTGTGGCGTGTGTGCGTGTGTGGCGTGTGTGGCGTGTGTGGCGTGTGTGCGTGTGTGTGCGTGTGTGCGTGTGGGCGTGTGTGGCGTGTGTGGCATGTGTGCGTGTGTGGCGTGTGTGGCGTGTGTGTGCGTGTGTGGCGTGTGTGGCGTGTGTGCGTGTGTGGCGTGTGTGCTCGGGTCGGATCGGGCCGGGTTAGGTTGGGTCAGCCGCTTATATGTGATACAAATCCCATATTCAGTGAGGACTCGCGAGCGCTTCGGGCTCGCTCGTAATACGAGTTCACTAAATATATCAAACCAACGCACTAGTTGTTTTTCTGATTCAAGTAGGTAAGTCAAAAATAACATTACGAGGCCTGTAACACTGTCTCGGATGATAGTGCAAACCACACCATACATATGTAATTCCCCGGCTGTCTGCGCCTTGGGAGCGGCCCCGAGGCCGTCCAGCAGCGGTGTCCGGCCGTCGGTTGCACTTGGCATACTGTCCCCGGGCGGCACGGCGGAGTGTTGCGTACAGCGTGTCATGGGGATCTGCGCCACAGTCGGCCTTCCGAGCTGCATGGCAAATCCAGCAGCTCACCGTGAACTAAGCCCGCTCCACCGGCGGGGCTCATGGTCACCCTGGGTGCGCGACGAATGGTGCCCGGCCAGCCAGACAAGGGAGGTCGTCGTATCGGCGACCCCAGCGCAGGAGCAGACGGGGCGCGGCGTGCAGCATGCCGCCGCTGCAGTCCACACCGAGCCTAACGACGGGAGAGCCTACTGCGGCAGGCGACAACTGGACAGAGCTGTTCTGCAGCTACCAAAGGCTTGCACCTCCGGTTTTCTGAGATCAAGTCTGTTAAGTGCGAAAAGAAACATGAAGATAATGCTAAGCTCATAAAAATAAGCTCAAAGCACAGTGTTTTTTTTTCATGTGGTGGAAACCAAAGTATGTGGTTGCATTCCCCCTGGATGTCTTACAAGAAGCTGTGTTGTACATATGATATAGGCATGTACAGTGGGGTGTCTCCCCTAAAAACACCTTTTCGTCGGTGCAAGCTTGCCAATTGACGCGGCGTTATTCTCTAGGCCAATAACAAGTATGCCAAATTTTATTGCGATCCTTTGAGTTTTGGTCACCCCGGGCCTCCCTCCGTAAGTTGTCGACCCCTACCCAAAAGGTAAAAAAATCAAAGTCGTCGTGCAGACCTCCGCGTTTGCTCATTTGAAAGCTCTTGTCGAGTAGAATACAATTTAATTGAGTTTAAATGCTCTAAATTCAAGTTTTCGTTATATGAGTCATACACACAGCCCAAAATCAAGCTTCCAATAGTTCTGTTGAAGGCTTGGTTTTTGGTAGCTGTTTATGACTCATGGAACGAAAACTTGAATGTAGAGCATTTCGTCTGAATTAAAGTTTACTCTACTCGGCAAGAGCTTTCAAATGAGCACACGCGGAGGTCTGTACGACGACTTTGATTGTTGACCTTTTGGGTAGAGGTCAACAACTTACGGAGGTCCGGGGGGAGGCAAAACTCAAAGGATCGCTATGAAATTTGGTATACTTGTTATTGGCCTAGAGAAGAACGCCATGTCAATTGGCAAGCTTGCACCGACGAAAAAGTGTGTTTTTTTTGGGGGGACACCATCATACGTATGTTTTTTTTGGGGGGGGATAATTAGTCCAGAGGGAGAGCAATTTATGATTTATTCCACATGTTTTGTTGGAGCATAAGGCAGCAGAAAGGAGCATTATTATCAACAATCTGATGTTAAGTTTACGTTGTAACTTGTAATACAAGCTTTTATTTATGTATGAAGTAGCAGTGGGGCTATGCTCACGCTTAATTATTGAAACATGGAATCAATGAACCTTGAAAATCACGACGGGCGATACCCGAGAGCTGGTTCCTCTGGCGGGACGCTGTCCTCGGCTGGAGGACGCCGCGTCAGCCCTCTCTGGCTGCAGGCTATCAATCTGGTTAGCACGACCCAAAAATGGCGCTGGTCAGTGGTCAGTGACGGACCAGAGATAACATCAGATAATCTAAGCGGTACGCCTCGACTTATGTGGACATGCTTGGAACCTGTCGTACAGGCCAAGTTACCAAATGATTCGCTGGTGGCCAGACCGTTGATACGTTTCCACTGACTGAGATTGTATTTTTTATGTGATGGCCACCTTCATGCTACCACTCCGCATTGTTTTTGTTTTTTTAGATCAGCCGGCTTGAATTGGATCGCGCCGCCGTAGCCAGTGTCCAGATCAGATCGGACTTCGTTGGCGGTATAGAAGATGGGACGTTTCTGAGAATTGCTCAGAGAATGAAATACTTAATTAATTCGCCTCAGTCGTAGCTATCATGGGAAGGAGTTCGTTTCAGGAAGAACAGCATGGAACGTGAAACTTTCATCAAAGTACGTCGAACCTTTAAATGGATAGATTTCTTGAACCCACCAGCATCAGAAACAGCCTTTTTGCATGGGCTCCGATTATTACAATTGTGTGATAGAACGCGGTAAGGAAAATAATTCAGTAACAAAGCCTATGTTTAGGAAACGATTGAGTACGGGCAATTCGGTATAGGTACAGGCCACAGTTAGGTGAGGTTCGATATATAGGTATAGGTATAGGCTACAGGTAGGTTCATCACACGGTCATTGGAGGTAATCGGTAGTGAGAAACAAAACGAACAGTATCTTTTATATTCTCTTTCTCTCTCAATCACTTTCAGTTTAGCTCATCCAATCTTACCTCGTTCAAGTGATAAACACAAACTTAACCAGGGGATCGAATCGAAAAGACAAATGGCTGGAGTCTTTCCATCCAACCCGTCTGTATTCCGTGACCCCAGTCTGTATTCCGTGTCACCCGTCTGAATTCCGTGTCACCCGTCTTTATTCCGTGTCACCTGTCTTTATTCCGTGTCACCCGTCTGTATTCCGTGTCAACCGTCTATATTCCGTGTCTGCATTCCGTGTCAACCGTCTGCATTCCGTGTCACCCATCTGTATTCCGTGCCAACCGTCTGTATTCCGTGTATGCATTCCGTGTCACCCGTCTGCATTCCGTGTCACCAGTCTGAATTCCGTGTCACCCGTCTGTATTCCGTGTCTGCATTCCGTGCCACACATCTGTATTCCGTGTCACCCGTCTGCATTCCGTGTCACCCGTCTGTATTCCGTGTCACCCATCTGTATTCCGTGTCAACCGTCTGTATTCCGTGTATGCATTCCGTGTCACCCGTCTGCATTCCCTGTCACCAGTCTGAATGCCGTGTCACCCGTCTGTATTCCGTGTCTGCATTCCGTGCCACCCATCTGTATTCCGTGTCACCCGTCTGTATTCCGTGTCACCCGTCTGCATTCCGTGTCACCCGTCTGCATTCCGTGTCACCAGTCTGTATTCCGTGCAACCCGTCTGTATTCCGTATCACCCGTCTGTATTCCCGTCTGTGTCACCCGTCTGTATTCCGTGTCACCTGTCTGCATTCCGTATCTGCATTCCGTGCCACCCGTCTGAATTCCGTGTCACCCGTCTGTATTCCGTGTCACCCGTCTGAATTACGTGCCACCCGTCTGTATTCCGTGTTAACCGTCTGTATTCCGTGTCAACCGTCTGTATTCCTTGGCAACCGTCTGCATTCCGTGTCACCTGGCTGCACACATCACATCCAAGCTAGCAGCAATTTGCCTTGACCCGATTTGCTTTCTTCCAAAGTTGTGTCTGCAAATGGGTCTAACCAATGGAAACTATCGGTTTCTGACTTCTGGATATTTATATTTGCCAGTCTGGCGCGGTAAGCGATACGAACACTCGGAATGGAGCTGGCATGTTTTAGCTCTCCAAAGTCCACAGACCCATAAACGTTGATTTGAAAGTCGATGCACGAATCACATGGTAGAACGCCAAGAAAATGCCCAAAGAAGGTCGGATCCAAAACAATATTTCGAATTCATAGAATGCCGTACTATTGACTACTGGGATAAAAGTTCCCGGAATTGGCGGCATTGCAGCACTAAAATTAGGCTAGATTGCTGGATCATGAAGCTGAAAATGTTCTCGTGTTTTGCCTCACTACACAATAGCCGTTTTTGCGAAGGATTTTGCGTTTGGGGCGATTGGAGCGTTTGGGGCGTTTGGGGCGATTGGGGCGTTTGGGGCGACTGGGGCGATTGGGGCGTTTGGGGTAAATAGGTCTATACTCTATAGCTTGTAAGAACACTGCTTTTTCCGGTGATTTTTGGTATTACTCACAATTTTATGAATTAATGTATAAGTATGTGCTCTTACAATGCAATATTAACCGTTAGTTTTCTTTGAATATTCACATTCATGAGCATATTTTTTTTGGGTTGTGTTAGTTCTTTCTACAAAATATACCGAAAACGCCCCAAAAGAGTCTAAAAAGTATACTAGATAATCAGCTTTGATTAAATCAAATATGCAATTGGCTGTTAGGGCAAAACTGAAAATATTAATGGAAAAGAAATATAAGATTATGATGAAAAACGCAATCAAATGTCAAAAGCATAGACAGACCTTAATTCAACGTCCCTCCATCCCGCTGAGATCGTCCAATTTAGAGCGGTAACTTCGTTGGTTTACGAAAACCGGAACAATCCTTACACATTTCAAATCACACCAAATGTTTTATTTTTGATTAATTATCTCACAAAAAGCTGAAAAGACCTCAGA
Source organism: Chirona hameri (assembly GCA_036785665.1). Classification (NCBI taxonomy): domain Eukaryota; kingdom Metazoa; phylum Arthropoda; class Thecostraca; order Balanomorpha; family Balanidae; genus Chirona; species Chirona hameri. The sequence goes on from JAXIVJ010003337.1 coordinate 69,416, forward strand.
AAAGGCACTTATAAACCCATAAAACATGCAGGCTTTCTGCAGCTATGGTACTGAAAACTCAAAAATGGCTGCTCTAGATCGAAGGGACGCCATTGCTGGACGCAGACCACCACTCTTCGCATGCGCAACGTGACGTCAGGCGACCGGCCATCCCGTCGCCATGGTGCCCGGGCGGCGGCGCCTGTGCAGATCCAGCGCAGAGCCGGAGCCAGCATTCCCGTCATCTTACAACAAATGATCAAAACAAAATCGCTAATTATCATTAATCCTTGCCTTCAAAAGTGAATACGACTGAAAATATGAATGGACGAATTCATCTAGTTTTCATTGAAATAAGCTATTATTCCTGAAAACCATGTGGTTGCAAAATATCACCATTTCCCGAACCAGCCACTTCCGGGATTCGAGCAAGATGGCGTCACACAAACACCCCAGCCGTCTGGCAACACCACAGCTAGTTTAAGATGAAATTGTTAACTTTAAGTAAACTATGGTGTTATCATTGAAATGGAATTTGCAGAAAAATGCATTAATTTATCAAGTTGCGATTGATACCAAAATAACCTGGAAAAACTGTGTTCTTACGAGCTATAGACCCATTTACCCCAAACGCTCCAATCGCCCCAATCGCCCCAAACGCAAAATCCTGCGTGAAAGCGGCTAATATTAAACCCTCAAAACAGAGAACACCAACAAGCGTTTTTCACAGCCCAGACAGAGCCAACAATAAACCCTCAGAAAGTAGCCTGTGGGGTCAAAGGTGGCAGCTTGAATAGGATGATAATAAGCCCCAGTGGTGTAGGTTGTTCTGTGTATCTGTAACATGCGGAAGTCGAAATACCCAGGCGTCAAAGATTGCCCACATTGTCACGTGCCGCCATATGCTACTTGCAAGTCAAATGCAATGCTGCAATCTAAGTTGGAAGAAAGAGATTGAGAGCAGCATATACGATACAGCGCTTACCCACAGTCTTATAGTTGTATAGCTGGCTAGGCGTTAGGCTTGACGTTTCCAAACCTCTGCGGGGCCGTATAATGCAAATACTCTACGTAAAGTGTCCTGAATGTAATGTTAACATCAACTTGATACGATTCGTCATCTATCCGAGCAATTCAGGCCCGATTTCAGGTTTATGCATTGTAATACCTCAGTACGACCTAATCACTGATGTGTGCAACCGTGGAAAATTGGAAACACATGTGAACATTGCCATGCTTAAGAGAGACTCCTGGTGGCTCGCTGATCAGCCACGGAAGGCAAGCCAGCCTGGAGTGCTGCATATCCGCGAGCTGTTGCTCAATGCCTTGTAAAGTGACGACTATGAGAGCGAAGGTCTGCAACATTTCTTATCCACCAGCCAGATTGCTGTGACGCCTCTGCATAGTGGGATTATAAACTGCATCCTTTGCATAGTGGGAAACTACCAGGACAGCACATGATCTGCCGACAACTTGCACTCCACAAGTTTGGGAAACAGATTATAATGTAATCTGATCTGATTATAATGTGCTTTTACACGTGTAATAACACTCTTACAGAAAGTTGCAACAATGCTGTTGATGGCAGCCTGCGTCCACGAATCGCAGGCTCCCTTCACCAAGACGTCACCCCGGAAGTAGAAATCCCTTTACCCAGTTCGATCACGTGTTAAAAGTACACTGAGAGAAAAATTGATTCTAGGCTCCCAGGTATTCTTCAAAACTCTCCTCCTGAAATGCTTCCACATTCCCCCAAACGACGTACAGCCTAGAGCAATGTGGCGTTTTCCTAGGAGTTTTCCGGCCAGAGTAAACAACGCTAGAGTTTAGAGGGGGATACACAAGAGTTTTAGAGAATGATGCCTTGGAGCATTAAATAATTCTGACGCAAATACTCTCAATTATGCTCGCCATTTCTCGTAGGTAGTATAATACGGAATTAAGCGGGGAGAATTTTAGAGAGTTTTGGGGAATAGAGAAGTTCCAGAACATTTCGTCTGAAACTGAAATAGACGCATCCGGCATCCGCCATTTTTGTTTGTGTTGTGTAGTTGTGCGGGTATATACGACCTTGGTTGTGCGCGCCTGGCGAGTGTGGGAAGACAACTGTGAGTGTTTGGCATTTTGAGTGATTGAAAGAAAGGGGTAAGGAAAATTTCAACGAACGAATGGCTTTTTATATGATTGTTAATGGTATTTGTATGCAATTTGGTATGCACCATAAACACCTTTGTTTATTTGCTACCATATTGCAAAATATTTATGTCAAATGCTCTGACGTCACCTCGGGAGTCGTTTCTCCCAGGTGGGTAAACCTTATTAGTAAAGACATAAAAGACATAAAAGAAAAGTGCAACAAAGAGGCTCTTGGGCCCATCGGAGGTTGCACCCCCCCCCCCCCCCCCCTCCACCAGTCTCGTCCCCTTTAAATCACCTTACTCTACCTGCATAAAAGAAGGCTAATCCTTTGAGTATTTATTAACTAATCCCTTCTCTGTAAAGTATTTATCTAATCTAACTTTGAAGGAAGCAAGTGTCACTGCATCAGCGACATCACCTGGTGGCATATTCCAATCTCCTACAACCCTTCTAATTAAAAATGACTGTCGTAGCCTAGACCTACTTTCTGTCATAATGAGTTTATGCTGATGACCTCTACCTCGATTTTCCCTATTGAACTCAAACATTCCCTTTAAATATACAGAATGCTGACCATTTACAAATTTGAAGACCTCAATTAGATCTCCTCTTAGCCTTCTATATCTAAGTGAAAACATACCCGTTTCTTTAATCTATCTTCATAAGGTATATACCAAGACAGTTAACCATTTTCGTTTCCCTTTTTGAACTGTTTCTAGCAACTAACAATCTTTCTCATATCTTGGAGACCAGGCTTGTACACAATACTCCAAATGTGGTCTAACGTCATCATGATGATTTGAATCAATCATCAAAGATAAGATTGTTGAATTCTTGGAGCAAAATGAACTCATCAAAGATACACAGCATGGCTTTAGGAAGGGCCGTTCTTGTTTAACTAATCTTCTGGAGTTTTTGGATGTTGCAACAGATAGCGTTGATCAGGGTAAACAGCTGGATGTAGCTTTTCTTGATTTCAGTAAAGCATTTGACAAAGTCCCCCATACAAGACTGGGGTTGCAACTTAAAATTCATGGGATCAGGGGCAAGATTCTGGATTGGATAGAAACGTGGCTTTCAGGACGCCAGCAAAGGGTTATATTGAATGGGTGCCAATCACAATGGAAGGAGGTTCTCAGTGGGGTTCCACAGGGCTCAGTCCTGGGCCCATTGCTTTTTATAATATTTGTGAATGCAATTGAGAACAGTATAGACAGCAAAGTCTTGAAATTTGCAGACGATCTAAAAGTTGTCAGGATTATTAGAGGAAAACATGATCAGGATGTTTTTCAATCAGATCTGGACAAGCTAGTTGAGTGGTCTGAAGCATGGCAGATGAAATTCAATTTGAGTAAATGTAAGATTATGCAGGCTGGACGGGTTAGCAGTAAACATAGGTATGAAATGGGTGGGCAGAAAATGGAGCAGATTGAAAAGGAAAGAGATTTAGGTGTCGTGGTAAACAATAGACTATCAGCGTCAGACCAGGTTGTAGAAGCTAGGAAAAAGGCACTTAGAATGCTAGGGGCCAATAACAGAAATGTTTCCTACAAGAGTGAAAAGGTAATAACAAAACTGTATTGTGCATACGTTAGACCACATTTGGAGTATTGTGTACAAGCCTGGTCTCCAACATATGAGAAAGATTGCTGGTTGTTAGAAAGAGTTCAAAAAAGGGCAACAAAAATGATTAATTGTCTTGGTAGTTTACCTTATGAAGATAGATTAAGGAAATTGGGTATGTTTTCACTTAGATATAGAAGGCTAAGAGGAGATCTAATTGAAGTCTTCAAATTTGTAAATAGTCAGCATTCTGGATATTTAAAGGGTATGTTTGAGTTCAATAGGGAAAATCGAGGTAGAGGTCATCAGCATAAACTCATTATGAAACAAAGTAGGACTAGGCTACGACAGTCATTTTTCAGTAGAAGGGTTGTAGGACATTGGAATATGCTACCAGGGGATGTCGCTGATGCAGTGACACTTGCTTCCTTCAAAATTAGATTACATAAATACTTTACAGAGAAGGGATTAGTTCATAAATACTCGTGGGATTAGCCTTCTTTTATGCAGGTAGAGTAAGGTGATTTGAAGGGGCGAGACTGGTGGAGGGGGGGGGGATGGGGGGGGGGGGGGTGCAACCTCGGATGGGCCCAAGAGGCTCTTTGTTGCACTTTTCTTTTATGTCTTTATGTCTTTATGTCTAACGTATGCACATTGCACAGTACAGTTTTGTTATTACCTTTTCACTCTTGTAGGACACATTTCTGTTAATGGCCCCTAGCATTCTACGTGCCTTTTTCCTAGCTTCTACAACCTGGTCTGACGCTGATAGTCTATTGTTTACCACGCCACCTAAATCTCTTTCCTTTTCAATCTGTTCCATTTTCTGCCCACCGATTTCATGTCTATGTTTACTGCTAACCCATCCAGCGTGCATAATCTTACATTTACTGAAACTTAATTTCATCTGCCACACTGACAGACATCGGAGACTCTTGAGGGTTCTCAGAGACCATACAGGGGTCGATGTAGTCTCTGCAGAGAGCCACATTTTACGAGAACTTTTGAGGGGGTCTTTTGGTCTCAAGATTATCTTTTTTGTCAAGGTTCTCAGCGTGAACTATTTAGTCTTGCTTGAGAATGCCTGAAAAACGTCTCGGCGCCGGCCGGGATTGAACCGGGGACCCTTCACATGTTAAACGAGCGCTCTACACTCAGAACACTTTTGAGAACTTTGGCTGAATGCCCTTCCCTGAGAAACCTGCACGGTTTCTATTTCGAGACCTTTCAGTGGATGGTCTCACCTGATACATCTACCTGGTCTCCGCGTTGGTTGTTGAGAGTAAATATGTTTCCAGCTGACAATTTTATGTCTCTGAGACCATCAGGCAGTCAACGAATTAGAAAAGTCTGTCGCGATCGAGGATCGAACCCGCGGGATGTTTTAGCAGTCACCTGTTGAGAACAGTGGATGATCTCCTGAGAGAATCCTGAAATTGAAATCATTCCATGCAGATGGCGCTACCATAGCACTGCAGGTGTCGCTGTGATCGCAACGACGGAAACCGACTTTTATTCAAGTAAATACCGAATAACTATTATTTTTTTTCGATCGTTTTTATTTGTAAATATTACTTTCATACCATCATTTGTTAACCAAACAATATTAATACACGGAAAGTCGGTAAGTATCAACCTCACCCAGCAATTTACTTGGTTGGTACCGTCTTTTTGCTTGTTCTGCTATAAGCCACACCGTAGCTCAGTGGTAGAGCGCTCGCGTAACATGTGAAGGGTCCCCGGTTCAATCCCGGCCGGCGCCGAGACGTTTTTCAGGCATTCTCAAGCAAGACTAAATAGTTCACGCTGAGAACCTTGACAAAAAAAGATAATCTTGAGACCAAAAGACCCCCTCGAAAGTTCTCGTAAAATGTGGCTCTCTGCAGAGACTAAATCGACCCCTGTATGGTCTCTGAGAACTCTCAAGAGTCTCCGATGTCTGTCAGTGTACCACTGAACTACGGCGTGGTTTATACCAGAACAAGCGAAAAGACGGTACCAACCAAGGCAATTGCTGGGTGAGGTTGATACTTACCGACTTTCCGTGTATTAATATTGTTTGGTTAACAAATGATGGTATGAAAGTAATATTTACAAATCAAAACGATCGAAAAAAGAATAGTTATTCGGTATTTACTTTAATAAAAGTCGGTTTCCGTCGTTGCGATTACAGCGACACCTGCAGTGTTATGGTGGCGCCATCTGCATGGAATGAATTCAATTTCAGGATTCTCTCAGGAGATCATCCACTGTTCTCAACAGGTGACTGCTAAAACATCCCGCAGGTTCGATCCTCGATCGCGACAGACTTTTCTAATTCGTTGACTGCCTGATGGTCTCAGAGACATAAAATTGTCAGCTGGAGACATATTTACTCTCAACAACCAACGCGGAGACCATGCAGATGTATCAGGCGAGACTATCCACTGAAAGGTCTCGAAATGGAAACCGTGCAGGTTTCACAGGGAAGAGCATTCAGCAAAAGTTATCCATAGTGTTTCTGAGTGCATGCTTCAGACCACTCAACTAGCTTGTCCAGATCTGATTGAAAAACATCCTGATCATGTTTGCCTCTAATAATCCTGACAACTTTGAGATCGAATGCAAATTCCAAGACTTAAATTTGTATACTGTTCTCAAATGCATTCACAAATATTATAAAAAGCAATGGGCTCAGGACTGAGCCCTGTGGAACCTCACTGAGAACCTCCTTCTATTGTGATTTGCACCCACTTAATATAACCCTTTGCTGGCGTCCTCAAAGCCACGTTTCTATCCAATCCATAATCTTGCCCCTGATTCCATGAATTTTAAGTTGCAACCCCAGTCTTGTATGGGGACTTTGTCAAATGCTTTACTGAAATCAAGAAAAGCTAAATCCCTAAAAGCTGTTTACCCTGATCAAAGCTATCTGTTGCAACATCCAAAAACTCCAGAAGATTATTAAACAAGAACGGTACTATCAATATATAAGGTATGAAGAAGAGAGTATAGACAGGTCCTAAGCAATATTTGTCATTTAATGTGAATATTTTTTTCATTTGTGACAGACAGAAAAGCGTACCAGTAATAACAAAGCTATGACGTCACCAAAAACGATACATAAAGAGACATAAAAGAAAAGTGCAACAAAGAGCCTCTTGGGCCCATCCGAGGTTGCACCCCCCCCCCCTCCACCAGTCTCACCCCTTCAAATCACCTTATCACCTTACTCTACCTGCATAAAAGAAGGCTAATCCCACGAGTATTTATGCACCTTCTCCCTTCTCTACCTAATCCCTTCTCTGTAAAGTATTTATATAATATAATTTTGATAGAAGCAAGTATCACTGCATCATCGACATCCACTGGTAGCATATTCCAATGTCCTACAACCCTTCTACTGAAAAATTACTGTCATAGCCTAGTCCTAGTTTGTTTCATGATGAGTTTATGCTGATGACCTCTACATCGATTTTCCCTATTGAACTCAAACATTCCCTTTAAATATACAGAATGCTGACCATTTACAAATTTGAAGATTTCAATTAGATCTCCTCTTAGCCTTCTATATCTAAGTGAAAACATACCCAATTTATTTTATCTATCTTCATAAGGAAAACTACCAAGACAATTAACCATTTTTGTTGCCCTTTTTTAACTCTTTCTAACAACCAGCAATCTCTCATATGTTGGAGACCAGGCTACTCCAAATGTGGTATAACATATGCACTATACAGTTTTGTTATTACCTTTCAATTGCTGTAAATGTACATAATCATACATAACCAATCATAACCATAACCATTACTATTAACCAATCATATGATACATAATCAAACTTTACCTACATTTACAGCAATTAAGGTCGCAGGGACCCATGTTTAGAACATGCCGCTCACATTTGCTCGCTGCGATGCAGAACCTACCAGGGGCTGTCACACCCCTGGACCCCCCCCCCCCCCAGACCATCTCATAGACAGCATGGGTGGAGCGTTTTTTAGAGCAAGTTGGTGGGGCAAAATATCATATTGGATGGTTGCTTTGCATGGCTGAGGTGAAAAATTTAACAGTTTAACACTAGGAAACCTTCAAATCTGAAAAACGTTGGTGGGGCAGAACATAAAAATGGTGGGGCCAAAATCAAAGTTGATGGGGCAGTCGCCGCACCAACTTGGGGGGGGGGGGGGGGTGAATTACTGAACCGAAAGTCAAATACAAACGGTTTTAATTTAATCAGACTTTTTACAGTTAGGGTAGACAACATTAAAACCAGACACATCCTAATGCCATACCTTTCATGCTATTGGTGATGAAGTCGATACCGACACACTACAGCACCAATAGCATGCAAAGTATGTTGTTAGGGCGTGTCCGGAGTTACAGTTGTTGGCCGTTTTCTCCCTTCAAACTGACAACCCTTTGCCTGGGATGACTTTCAGACACCAACACACCACCAATAACATGAAAGTTTGATGTCTTGATGTCCCAAATTACCACAACACCACCAGTAACGTGCCAATTCTGATGTGTTGATATGTTCAGTTTACCCTACTTACTATGCGATTTATTTTATCCACTTTTTGAGCAACTATATTATTAATTATTTTAACTTAACACGCGCCCTGGAGGGGGGGGGGCGAAATCCGCCCACCCCTCCGGTTTTTCGAGGATAGCGTAAAAACGGCGGCGCGCAGCGCCGCCGTTTTTTGTATACCTGTTTAGAAATGAATTTCCCGCATTATGTAAAATTATTGGCCTCAGGTCATCTCAGGTCAGGTCACCAGACCAGGTCACGTGATGACCTCAACTCCAAAACGTTTGAAGTAGTACCACAGCCACAGTTTTACGCCGATCGGTTTAAATATTACAGGACTTCATAAGGTCATAGATACCAACAATTTGTTAATCTCGGATTTCTAATATCGGTGACCTAAGGTCAGGTCAATTTTGTGACCGCCAACACGGTTTTATCAATAACTATCGACATAATGAAGATAGAGAAGATAAAACGGTACCAATATGTTTGTCTCGTCGAGACACGTCTCCCAATATGCAACATGACCAACTTGGGTCACCACTTGACCTTGACCTGAGGTCAAATTTCTCAGTTGACCTAACCAGGTCACCATGAATAGGATTCGAAGCGCCTTTGCAAGACACACGCGATAGCGTAAAAATTATTGCTTTGTCTTTATTAGGTAAAAGGTTATTAGGGGAAAACAGTTTTGAAAACAAAATCACCTTTTTTACACTCGATGACCTCTGGAGCTTAAACTATTGACCTGAGCTCAAATCTGAGGACACCTATGTCGATTGCATTTTTCAATGACTTTCGATTGCTTTTTTCCGTTTGCTGCTAACTATCATAGTTCCCGAGATATTGGGGGGTGTTCGAACCGAAGTCTTGAAAACTTGAAAATCTGACCCTTGATGATCTCTGGTGACCTCAATATTGACCTGAAAAAAATATTACGAAATACTTTCGAAAGAGCTTGTCTAGAGCTATCTAACGGCGTTTTCCGCTTGTCGCTACGTTGCGTGGTTTTCGAGATCATAGGGGGGGGGGCGAAATCCGCCCCCCCCCCTCCAGGGCGTGTAATTATCAGAGGCCCTCCAGGGCGCGTGTTAACTTGACCTTGAACTCTGAAGAAGGAGGTGCTTCACAGAATTGCTAAAAAAATAACATGCGTCGCTTCCGAAAGCGACGATCGCTCCAAATCGAGGTTTTAAAATGCTGCCATCATGCCTCCATAGTCATTGGTCAACAATCTAAAATATACTCTGGGTTTCTAAATTTGTTTCAAAATGTATACCATTTCTACTATACAGCGAAGTTCGCTGATAAAACCAGCAGATCTGCCGGTCGGACGGCGGAGAGTCTCCCGTTCAAAGTCAATGAGTGGTCTTCCGTGGTTCTCCCAAACCGCTGTCGACTGAAATAGTAGTTTGCAGACAACTTGGTAGTTTTGTATGGTCTATAAAAGCAACTATGTTTGTGGTCTAATATGCTGCCAAACTGATATCACTGTTGCTATGTGGTACGCGTATTTTTTTTTGTAGACTGAGACGCGTATTTTTTTTTTGGTAGACTGCATTTTCATGTGTGAACCAATTCAGTAGAAATTGCCCTCGAATATCCCACGATTCGATGTAAAAAGCACACGCATGCAAAAATATAGCATATGGCTCCTCTGATGGATCATTTGTGATGACAAAAATAGCCAACCTGGCAAGACAAATATAAAAATTGTTCTCGATCGTCGTCCAGCATGACGGGCCATTTTACCACCCCTGCACAGAATACTGGGACTTATCCATGGCTTCAATGGTATTTTTCTTCTGCATGGCTTTATTGTTTTGGAAAACTTGTAAATTCATTAGGTAAAAGTTTTTATTAAGGCAACACAAGCCAGATTAGGATCTGTTATAGCTTGGAAATTTGCCAGATTGGCTGTAATATATTGATTAAGCTCTGGAAGTTTATGCATGTTAAAACTTCCTTTGGTAGATTGTTTGATTCTGTTTTATATATCCATGATATAAGGGCATATACAGGAAAATGATCTGAAAGATTTTTTGCCGTGTCTTTTACCGTATCAATACACCAGAATACTTTATATGGTTGTGTTTATTTATAAATGCTATCAAGCAATGATGAATGGTTCTTAACAACTCTAGTTGGCTTTGAAATCGTAGAAACATAACCATAAGACAAAAGATTGCAAAAGCAACTCACATGCCTATCTTCTGATTCTTTCAATATATTTAAATTAAAATGACCTGCAAGTACAACAAGTTTATTGTCTTCTTTAAGTGCAATTATAACTTGTTCCATATAATCAATACATAATGTTTGTTAAGAGTTTGGAGAACTATACATTCCTCCAAGTATTAAATTATTGGCAACATTTTTCTCCTTAAGCTCTATTTCAACAAATTATGTGTATGATTATCATTGTTTATAGCTGCTAAGTCATTTATCAGTTTAGCATTAAATTGATTGTTCACATACATAGTTGTTCCTCCTTATTCACTTACATCTCTGCAAGAGGCAAAAAGATTATAACCATCTATGTTGAAATACTGAAGCATCTCTGCTTTTAACCGTATTTCTGACACACATATTACAGACCACCCAACACCAGAGCTACCTTGGAAGGTTAGCACATTGTCCATTTTGTTTTTCAATGACCTAGCATTTAAAGGAAATAGTTCGCCTTCGGAAAAATTTCGGAACACGATTTTATTATATTTTTTAATACAGTTTCTTTTTTTCTTTTCAAAAATGGTCCTACATTGCGCCAATTCAGGACAGAAGGTCGTAAATTATTAATGTTATGGTGTGCGTTATTGGTCTGCGCATGCTCAGACCACTCTCAGACGGTACGGTATATCATATATGCGCCGCATTCCTTCGCCAAAAAGTCAAATATCTTCGGCTAGAGAGTCTTTTCAGCCAAGAAAAGTTGCAGATAAGGATTTCTCAACACGGGCTACAAAACTGCTATCTCAGTTCAAAATCCCATGTTGAATGTGAACTATTTCCTTTAAGTGTATTATAGATAATCTTTCTTGCAAGTGAAAGCCTTCTGATAGTGAGTTATACTTACAGTTTTGATGAATTTCCTGAATGTCTTTAACTATGTTCCCAGAGTAAAAGTCTATATTTGGTGTGAGTCCTCGTAAGTCAGCCATAAGTCAACAAGTAGTGGTTGGTTATCTGCTGGACCAAATTTTGCCACTTCAGCATGAATGAACATATACATATTCCTGCTTGAAATATAATATAGGAGTAAATATAGATATAAAAAGACAAAAATGCACACAAAACATTGCACAATAATGTAGATGTGCGTCTACATGATATGAACAGATATCTGGGTATGAGATGTCACCCATATTTATCTGAAACTCAAGGATATACCTATTTTTCAAGAACAACAAATTAACTATCAAAAGACATGCATCCGGAATGCCAAGGTAAAACTCTTCTATACTATTTATGCAACAAATGAAACTAACATGTTCAACTCACATGTTAGGGTTCCCTCTCTCGTTACCACACGCAATGATGGCATTCACAGGGAATGGAAGGAACCCATGCACACAAGACACAGCGGTCACCAGGTCGAACCCGGGAGACCAGAGATGTGCGTCTATATGAATACCTCGGTATTCCTACAATAGTGCAACATATAATATACCTATACATTGTAGAGAAAGGAAATATAGTTGTGTAGAAAGGAAATATTCATTTGATTGTGATCCTCCTATGAATCAAACAATAGCAAAATGGTACCAGATAGGACTTCAAACTGAAACTATACCAATCAGGTGAGCCACAAGACGGCAAGACAACAAAACATATTTTCATAGATATATTATGGATGCCGGCAAGGCAAATGACCTACAAGAGAAGTAGGCAGATGGCACAGGTGAAGAACAATGACAGTGGCCAACAAAACCAACAAATAACCGCAGCGCCACATCATCAGCAACAACGCAGATCCTTCTAGGTCATCATCCCCACTGTCCACCGTCCAGTTCACCTATCTTGTCATCACAAGAACTAAGGCCAGTGAACTATCGTTTGCTCCCTTCCTCCACTCGCATCTGGCTACAAATTCATGAACAGACAGATGGGCAAACTGATAAACTGAAGTGAAATTGAGTGGTAACAAACTGAATTGAAACTGATTTTGATGGGCAAACAGTTTCTCAGCAATGTCTGAGTTTCAATAATAGAGTTACAACAGTTGTTGGCCGTACACCACATCATACTTGCCAAATGCTATTTCTACATTACCTCATATCAATGAATAGTGAATATACAAGTTCAATACTTCAATTTGATTTTTTTCCCGATTTTTTTTTAAAGCTTTCATTCAACTGTGGATAATTTTGCTAAAACAAAATAATTTTGAGCAAGTATCTACCAACACAGGATTAACCATCTTCCTATACTCTATAGACTCTTCGTTAATCACCACGGTAGATACAATGAAATTAGGATGACAACGACCTGGGCCTCGTTTCATAAAGCTTTTGGCGTAACTTACGAAATGCGTGAGTTACGCAATCAAAAGCTACGCACCGTAAATTAGTCCGTTTCACCAAGGTGCCGACGGAGTTGTTTACGTTGGCGCAGTTTGCGTTGCTGGCGTAAACAATCAAGGTGTTTAAAAAGTTGAAGTGTATTGAAATAATTGTAATAAACACTTGTTTTTAATGCAATTATTGAAATTGGAATGATGCAAATATTAAAAGAAGTAAAATAAATAATGATAAAATATCGTTTCTGAATAAATAAATACAAAATATTGTCTGGACCCAGGCGAAAGCCATTAGAGCTGCCACTATCAAGCCCACGTGTCCGGTGTGATAATTTAAAGCCCGCGCGTATGTGGGTTTAGTGAAAAGCTCTCGTGATTCTCATTTTGTGTTCTTATTTAATTAATATTAAGTAAATTACTAGTCAATACAATGAATAATATGCCTTCTATTGCATGTGAACAGTCATGGCGATATTGCCGATAGAACCACCAACAGCAATCATCGTCTCAAAAATGTATCGGGCAAATTGCCAGCACGCAACGCAAGACGATGCGCGCGCCGCGCCAGACTTACTCTGTTTATACATGTAACCTGCCACCGCCGAGATTATTGCCCGAATCTTCATTTGAGGTCGGCCAAAGCATTGTTTGTCGATTGTGTTTGTGTATTAGATCCGGCGAATTCAACCGCCTAAGGCTTGTGTTAGACCGGCTAATCGTGTCCGGTCAGAGGGCAAATATATGCGGACTGCCGTTCAGGGACGTAGCCATGCCCCCCCCCCCCCCCCCCCTGAGCAAAACAAATTCACACTAGATAAAATGAGATCCTCTCACGACCCGACCCCTCCCCTCCCCTCCCCTCCCCTCCCCTCCCCTCCCCTCCCCTCCCCTCCCCTCCCCTCCCCTCCCCTCCCCTCCCCTCCCCTCCCCTCCCCCGGTCAGTCGATAACATATGGCTGAGGAGCGAAATTTATTTCTACCACAGACGTGCCCCCCCCCCCCTGATAAAAATCCTGGCTACGTGCCTGCTGCTGTTACTGTTAGTAGGACTGTTAGGACTGTTAGTTATTAGATCATGATGCCAGTGGTGTGCGCAGCAATTCAGAAAGGACCAGGTCATTGCCTTGCGGGGCGCCACCCGATCGACAGGGGCGCCATCAATATTGGCCAAATTTTGCAGGGGGGGGGGCGTCTCTTCTTCCGCACCATGCGGAAGGAGAGTCTCTGGCCGGAGTGGCGCTGTCACTGGCCAGAGGGGCGTCGTGACTGATCGGAGGGGCGCCAGCTTTGCATAGGCGCCTCGGGTCCAAAGGACCAGGTCATGACCTGCATGACCTGATACTCGGTACGCCACTGCATGGTGCAATGTATGAAATATGAATCAAATCCATTACGGACTCATATGGGCTATGACATGAATCATGCGTATTTACTGATCTAATTGTGGTTAGTGTGAAACAGTCCAGTGTACAGATGGCAGCACATAAAACAGATGAGAAGCTAATATGACACGTCATAATGACAGATGACAGCACCTGCTGATCTAACAGGAAGTTAACTGACAACAAATTGATAGGTGTTCAGCCGCGCCACCAAAACACACAAGCTCAGACACTGACGCCTTTATTGATCAGCAGTCAGCACAGATGGCAGAACAAGGGCCTGGAAAATTCCACAATTTGCTTTACATCTGTGGCACTCTTAACATGCAACTGTGTTAAGAAAATGTATTGTTTGCTTCAAAAATGCTGCCAGAATGTTTTTTGGGTATGACCGTTTTTGTAGTGCCTCCAACATGTTTGTAAATCAGCAAATTTATAATTTCAGTGCTTTGTATCGCAAAGCTGTCTTCGGTTTCACGACTCGCCTTGGGCAGACTGACAATCATATTGTATCAATGTTGTTTCACAGCGATCTGGCCGTCCGTTCCTCTGTGAGGAAAGTATGGACGGATGCGCTGTATGTGTGATTTTGTCAAACCTATGTCTTAATGGACCTCGAGTCTGCAAATAAAGAAATCTCTCTCTCTCTTTACTTCGGTGAAAACTCAATGATGATCTCATTCAACACACAGGTCCATGGTGGCACTTGTCTTCAAGGCCTCGCTCATAGCTTCAACTGTATCTTACATTGGCCTTCCATCACAGTGTTGCTCACAATATCCAGATTTGTTCAGCTTTCATCCGCTCTTAATTGCAGCTTGGCATGAACAGACATTGTCCTACTAATTTCCCTCACCAGCTGCAGACAACTGATAATGTTTGTTCCAGAAGTCACTGTTCACTGGTCATATTGGTCACATTAGCGTTTGCAAGAGGCAATTGAATATGCTATAATAAATTTCAAGCATTCAGCATACCTATACAATAGGCTTAATAAGTTTTGTGTGATGTGATTTTTGACATGACATCAACATTTTTGACATGACATAGATGATTCTGGCTAAATATTTTATTACTGGCTAAATCTATGAATAACTAATGATTGGAATCAAATGTTGAGGCACTAGCTGACTGAAATGAGATGTCTGAATTTTCAACTTTGACAACCATAGTTTACAAAAGTAATGGAAAGGTTTAGGAATGTTGGTCATCATGCACCTATAGATGCATGGTGACCAAAATTTGGGAAGGTATGTCTCAGTGGGGAAGATTGCAGCGTCAACACATCTATGTCTCGCCACAGTATCTGCTGTAATGCCCAATGTGCGCCGGTCATTAGTATTGCATTAGTAATTATATTAGTATTAGCATTGGTAATGCCAGATAAATAAAACTAACCCCAGGCTTAGCTTGCATTAGCATTTCCTGAGTATTGATGTTGGTAGGGTTAGTTACACCTTATGTAGTTTGCATGAGTTTTACCTTAGGGCGGCCTTAGCATTACATGATTATTACCTTAGTAAGGGTTAGTTTTGCTAGTAAGGGCCTGAGTGTTACTGTCATGAGTTATGACAACCCACGTAAATACTCAGGCAAAACTCATCCCTGCGTGAGTTTCGCCTTGGTATTGCATGAGAAATACTAAATAAATGTGAGTTTTACTGTAGTGAGTTTTGACAACTCAGGCAAGGCATGAAATGTGAGCATTTGTTCCAGTGTACATGTTAACCTGGCCAATTCACAGCTTACCTAAAAAACATGAACTCATGAAAATAAAACAACTTGAACTGGTGAACTTGTATATTTGTGGCTTAATTACCTGTGAGCCATGCTTGTGTCTCCCTGTATCATGGTCTTTAAATGTTACATGTTATGTTCAAATTAATAGTGTGGCTAATGTACAAAAGAACCACAATACAAATAACCATGAAAAATCACCATAAGTATGATACCCAACTGCCAGTCGGCATTACGCTATCACCTTGCTCACTACTACTGGTCAGAGAAGTCTTGTAAATCATGTTAATTCATTGAAAACAATGTTTGCCATTTATTACAACATTGCACAAATTATATGAGACTACAGTGAATAATAAATCAATTCTTACAAACACATGTATGTCATGAGGTGGTCCACATGGTATTTGAGACACTCAAATTCTTCAGAGATTCAACTAATACTTCAGTTTCGTGCTTCACATAAATATCTTCCTATGCTCTTGAAGTAAGTTTCAATGTAAAATCATCACACCAGCTTCTAATATCGCCGCCAGGCTCACAACATATGTCAGCAAGGCAATAATAACAGCTTTCAAGGCCATCGGAGCACTAAAAAAACACACAAATCCTTGCGTTGCTTTTTACCGAAAATCAAGACCCTGAAATATTATTTGACATAAGCTACGCCCTTTTATGAAACGCAAATGCCGTAACTTACGAACAATTCGGTGCTTTGACGTAAATGAAGCGGCGTAGTTTCAATGGCGTAGCTTACGCCGGTTATTTCTTTATGAAACGGAATTGGCGTAGGCTACGCCAAAATCGGCGTCAACTACGTAGGTTCGTAGGTTAAGCCGCTTTATGAAACGAGGCCCTGCACTCAAAACAAGTCAAGTCAATACATATGTCTCCGAGATAATCTGGCTGTCTCGTAGGCCCTATTCAAAACAGACAGCCGTTTTCGAGAGCATTTGATCAACTCACCCGAGGGTTCTCCGTCGATACTCGTGAGGGTGCTTCCATGGATACCAAATTCTTATCTCCTTGTCTCCAGCGAGACAGCTTTCTTTCTGTCTCAACATAAACGGTAACATGATCTCACTGCTCGGCTGATAACGCACAACTATCTCGACCGATTACTCTTTATCAAACTGACTACTAATACTAAGCGGAGATCGTAGAGGATTATCGATTTCACGAATCTTGCGCGAGACATAAAAACAGCGTACCATCCTCTCCTTTTAAGCCCACGTACAAACGTGAGTCCCATCAATCCGTGGACGACAAAAAACAAGAAAACATAAATTTCCTTCTTTTTATTCCGAACAAAACATGGCAGAACGGTACCGACGCATATTTATGGCTCTTATGTAGAAATTGTCCTCTAAAGGCGGTCGCACACTGCGCATTCGGCGCACGATATCACTGCGAAATTCCGCCTAGGGAAATCGCGGCGATACCGCTGAAGTCTGCTCGCGAGATTCCGCCCCGCCGATCTACAGCATGTCGCAACATGTGCCTACAGCCTGTCCCAATGTAACTTAATGAAGGCCATTTTTCGATGAAGATGTAAGTTTAGAATCACGAAACTTTTACATAATAAATTTCACAGCGGCAAGAGCATGCTGTTCAAAATTTGTACCTCTATCTTGCATAGATTCGCACCTTTTAGCATGATCAATTTTGTTGTCCGCGGTTCCGCGGCGTTCAGTCGCGGAAAAAAGCTTGTTCGAATCAGCTTTTTCCGCCGGTCCGCAAATGGCCGGCCGACGACATTCGCCCGCGATTTTTGACGTTTCTACTGACGCGAAGGCGGAAAGTCGCTAAAGATGCGCGGAAAGTCGCAGCGATATCGCGACCTCCACGCGCCGAATGGCCTAGTGTGCGGCCGCCTTAACACCGAACTCAGAACACTTCTCACACTTGCTCTGAACCTTTACGAACACAGTGTATCTGTTCACGCTGAACACCGGGTACTTTGGAAACAAGGCATTCGTACCATTGTAACGCCACATGCTGGTGCTTGTTTATGTACACACTTGGCTATAACCGCTAGGCAGAGGCTAATGTGCAGGCTTACCCGTGCAGGCCAAGGTAAGCCAACACATAAGCCGCTTTCCTACACTTCCCTTCACTGACGTCCAGGCACGTGGCTTGTACGAACATCACCAGGTTTTCACTTTTTATTGCTTAGTGAAAACCGTATGCGCAACAGCCCCGAGAAAAAAAACCGTCCTGGAGATCCTCTCCAACGCACACCACGTAGCTCTCCACCTCGACTTCGTTGTTTGACAGCGGCAGTCCAGCATTGTCACTCCGTGTGTCGAATGCCGATTGTCCGACACCCATAAGTCGAGGACAAGTCGAGCGTCTCGATATCTGAAAACAGAAGACGTGATTGAAGTTTTCGAAAATTAAATAACACAATCATGACGTTCACCCGCGCCGTGTCGGGGAGGGGTTGGGGCGTTTAGACGCCCCCCCCTAAGATTTTTCAAGGATAGCAAAAAACGGCGGTGCGCAGCGCCGCCGTTTTTGGCATAGCTGTTCGGACATCAATTACCCACATAGTGTGACATTTTTGACTTCGGGTCATGCCAGGTCAGTTCACCTGGCCAGGACTCCACCTCCAAAAAGGTTTCCGGTCGTACCACAGCCCAGTTTTTGGCCGATCAATTTCGTACTTACAGGATTTCATAAGAGCAATAGTACCTACAATTCGTATATCTCGGATTTTTTTTATAAAATATCGGTGAGCTAAGGTCGGGTCAATTTCGTGACCTCTCCATGATAAGTCAATGGGGAAATAATCAAATACTTCCTATTCTGAGGATACGAATGATATCAGCCAATTCCTTCTGGATCATGTTAACATAGGCCATTCTTGACGTTACAAGTGCAAATTTTCTTCCGTGACCCTTACATGGTCAGATGAGGTCATCCGAGGTCACCAACACTTTTTTTGCCAACAACTCTTGACAAGATCAAGATAGAGAAGTGAAACTGGAGCCATTGTGTTTGTCTCGTCGAGGCACGTCTCCCAATCTGCAACATGACCTAATTGGGTCACCACTTGACCTTGACCTGAGGTCAAATTTATAAGTTGACCTAACCTGGTCATCATGCATATGATACAAAACATCTTGACGAGACAAACACGATGGCGTAAAAATCATTTTCCTATCTCTATTAGGTAAAACGATATTTGTGAAAAGTTTTTACTAAAAAATGGCCTTTTGACATGTGATGACCTTCTGGTGCCTAAACTATTGACCTGAGCTTAAATCTGAGGACACCTTGTCGATTGCATTGTTCAAGAGCTTTCCATATTGTTTTAGTTTGTTACTAGTTATCACAGTTCCTGTGCTATGTGGGGGTTTCTGGCTGGAGCGAAGTCCTGAAACTTGAAACTCTGACCCTTGATGACCTCTGGTGACCTCAATATTGACCTGAGAAACAAATACCAGAATAACTTCAAAAATTTATTTTGACAAGCTTTCGAACGGTGCTTTCAGTTTGTGTCTGTGTCCCATAGGACTCGAGTTAGAGAGGGGCGTCGAACCCTCCCACCCTCGGCATGGCGACGGTGGCGCCAAGCGCCGGCACGGCGCGAGTTAACCCGCGCGGCGCTGGGGTCTCCATCCGAACGTGCGGTGCTGGGGGGTAAATATTACCCCCCTTCGTATCTTCCGAACCAATAACCGCAGCGAGACGCGCAAGGCGGCGATCGAAATCTCTCAGTGAGAAGAATCTAACGCATGCCCGAAATTATTAACATAAGGTCACATGTCAGGTCACGGTCAGGGCAAGTGTCAACATTTAAGTATTTGGGTTTTTGGGCTATACTTGCCATCCAAAGCCTTGTATTGCAACTATTATCTCACAAAGTGCTCCCAAATGTATAATGCATCTCCCGCATAAGTAAAAGTGAAATTTTAAGCAAAGGTCAAGGTCAAGGTCAGGTCACACAAGGTCACAGGTCTACGAAAGCCATGCGACACATGTTGTATGGGTTACTTTACACGTATAATTCGATAGAAGCAGCCATTTTCACAGCCTGACACCATATAATCGCCCTAAGGTCAAGGTCAGGTCACAATAAGATCAAAATTTGAAATTGATTAATATAAATAAACATTGCATGTTACTAGACTAGTTTTGTCTTCTAAATACAGTGGTGGCATTTATTTGTCTGTATCTGGTCAGTAAAAGCCAAAAAACGCAATTAAAAAAATGACGTCATGAGTTACTTATTCTTAGAGAGCCATAAGTCAGTCAAAAATAAAGAAATTGCTTTGAAATTTGGTTTGAACATCGTTCATACTCGGTTCTCTAATATATCTTCTGGTTTTTTGAAAATCTTCAAACAAAAAACTCTTGTGGAAATTCTTCCCCAAAAATCAGTTTTTTTTTGCATTTTTGGGGGTCAATTTTTGTTGTTGAACATCTGAGATAGCCATGTTAAATACAATGTTATTTCCTTTCTTTTGACGCCTTTTATTTGCGATTTGCATCAACACGCTATTTTCTACGATTTTTCAAACATTTAACGTTTTTTCACCAAAAATGACATGACATGACGTCACTAAAACGTCATTATCTCCTCAAAATTTTCACCAATTTCAACAAAATTGGAACACAAGATGTAGAATTGATGCACCATAAGGTATCGCAAGTTTCATTTTGATATCTGTCATAGTTTTCAAGTTATGGAGAAAATCCGGGAGGGGGGTAAAATTTACCCCCAGCGCCGCGCGGGTTAACCCTATTTGTAACAGGCTCCTGGCTACCCCTATTTGTAACAGGGGGGGCGGATTCCCCCCCCCCCCGGAGATCTCGAGATCTACCAGTCCGATTTTCACAAATGAAACGGCGTTTGGTTCCCCTCAACACGATCTACATTTCTAAATAATGACAAAATCTAAATTTTTGATAGGAGGGCAACAGGGGGGCAAAAACCACAAATTTTAGTGATATTTTTGATCCAACATAGCTTTCATGTTTATCGACTGATTTTAACACAAATAATACGAATCGATAGATATTGAATTGGAAATTGATATATGACAGTGGCGTTTGAAAATGCAAAAATAATAGGCGTGTGCAGGTCACTCAATATGGGGGTGAAGTAAATGAGTAATAAAACCATTTTTTATGTTTTTTAACTAAATGAAATGGTATGTGATTGTGACATTAGACAAAACAGTTAAAAATAATACTTTTACCATAGGCGGTACCAGGTTAGTGAAAAGGGGGGTAAAATTCGAAAAAAATATTAACCGCAGACAAGTTACTACCCAGCACTATAAATATGTTACTGATCGTAGATGGTTCCTTTTTGCATGTTGTACTTCATCATAGGCGTATCCAGGATCCAAACTGGGGCGGGTCAATACCTTTTGATAAGTATATTATCCGCTATTATGATACTAACTAGTCAACAATGACTATTTGACTTACAACTTCAATTAACATTGCTTACCCCCCTTTTACCCTACCTGGACTCGCCTATTATCTTATAATCGTTCGTAGAGTAGCCTGTGGTGCGTGTTTCATCCGAAAACTACAGTATGTTATGTCATTGTACGCCCATGCCTCTTAGTTTCCTTGCAATAATATGACCCCCTTTTTTCCATTCCTGAGCGCGCCTCTGCAAAAAGATGACTATATTCCGTTTCCTGGCCTCATATGTGCATATATAATTATAAGCTAACCGTCTATTGTGCCGTTATCGCTGGCATATCGTCGTCACCAAGACAGTCACCCCCCTTTGCATGTGCCTGAACACGCCCCTGAGACTCTATATGTAATAAATTATGCAAATAATGGAAGCAGAAGCTATCTTTTACATCTTGATAACTATAAATACCCTTACATTGCTCTATTTGTTTCCCGCCAAGCATTGAATACTTCCTGGAAACCCCCCCCCCCCCCTTTTCAAGCCCCTGAAACCGCCTCTGCCATGAAATTGTAATGATATTTCATTAACATCAACTAATTTGCACTTGTTGCAATCACCGTGAACCGATGTAACTCCTTCATACTTGAGGCAGTTACGAAGAAACTGTGAAGATCGCATTTCCGTATTATCGCCGAATATCGCCTCCGAACCCACCCAAAACTGTACCCTGGAACCGCCTCTGTTAAGGTTAAAAAATTAAAAATTTTGACTCCAAATGCGGTATTCAATTCTATAAAAAGTCCCAAAATTTCATGGGCCTGCTCCCAGCCGTTCTGGAGATATCTGCGAAAAACATGAGGGGGGGGGGGGGGGCGGAATCCGCCCCCTGTTACAAATAGGGTTAACACGCGCACTGTCGGGGAGGGGGGATTCCGCATCCTTCCGGTTTTCATTCATAGCGGAAAACTGCGGCGCGCAGCGCCGCCAAATTTTACACAGCTGTTTGGGCATCAATTACCCACATTATGTAAAATTGTTGCCCTCGGGTCATCTCAGGTCAGGTTACCAGGTCAAGTGACCCACTTAAAAAAAAAGTTGGCGGTCGTTCCACAGCCAAAGTGCTTGACCAAATGGTTTGAAACTCACAGGATGTCATCAGGTGATACGTACTTACAATTTTTTATGCCGAATTTGTATATCGGTGACCTAAGTCCAGGTCAATTTCGTGACCTCCCCATTATAAGTAAATGGGAAAAAATAAAAACACTTATAAATCCACAGGAATCTGACCAATTTTCAACAGATATATCATTATTGTGCCAAATGCAAAGCCCAATGTCACATTTCTGTTCTTTGACCTCTACGTGGTCAGCTCAGGTGACCCCCCAGGTCACGTATGGGTTTTCTTCAATAACTATTTACCAAATCAAGGTAGATCAATGAGGTTTCACCGTTGTATTGGGTTGTATTTGGGGCTAGGAGAAAAATCGATTGATGTAAGAGTTGACCTCGACCTAACCTCAGGTCGTCAATTTTGAGATATGACATAAGTAGGTCACCCAAAATATCATTCGATGTGTCTTGACGAGGCAAACAATGGTGAAATCTGTTTATTTTATCATGCTAAAAGCAATTCCTCAAAAGTTATTCCTCAACAATTAGGCGAATTTTAGAATGTTTCAAATTAAATGGCTTGTACTGACCTAACTATTGACCTTAGGTCAATTCCGATGAAACCTTAGCAACGAAAAATGATTATCTTTCGAACACTTTTTACGCGTCTCGCTAGCTCTTTTAGTTATCGAGATATAGACGGTTTTATCAAGGACACTCATATAGCCTAAATTTGACCTTCGGTGACCTCTGGCGACCTCAATATTGACGACATAAAACAAGACCGATATACTTTCGATACAGCTTGTCTCGAGCTATCTAACGCCGTTTTCTGCTTGTCGCTACGTTGCATGGTGTTCGAAATTTTAGGGGGGGGGATCAAACCCCCGGCAGTTCGTGGTTGGCGCGAACCCCCGGCAGTGCGTGTGTTGAAATAAATTTAGATCTGGAATACAACTACCAACCAATATAATATTGATGGAAATCGAAATCAATAAGCTGGAGGATCAATGTCAACATGTCAAACGGCACAAATAGGTACATCTAGGTAGGAAGGCCCAATAGGTCAACAACGACTACGCCAGCAATCGGTGTTCGGCCGTGACAGGGAATGGTTTGGTCAGCACATAACGCACTGCGCACACCAGCAGTCGATGTTCGGCTGTAGACAGCGAGTGGCATGGCCAATACACAACACACGGGTGCACCAGCAGTCGGTGGTCGTCTTAGAATGAATGGTCCGGCCAGTACACAACACTGTAGATAAGGAGTATGATGATAACCAGTCTGGTTAGAGGATAGATAATTTATTATCTTACTTTGCTGTATCAGATGCCACGGAGTAGAACACCTCCATCAGCCAGTTCCAGTGTTTCGGGCTTAGGCAGTCCGTCAGGCAAACCTGCCCTCGCTGACGACAGATGGTTCAACACCTCTCTCCACATTGATTATGCGTGCCTGTCCGGAGAGGTTTCTGGTCCCCTTCTTGGCCTGCAAAAAAAAAACATTAGGCGATTGTTACTAAAAAAAATCAAGCAAACAATACATCTACTAATTACTGATGCACATTTCACCAAGCCTTTGGACAGGTGTGCTATCTGAGATCTGGGTGCAAAAAAACATAGCTGGAAATTTCATGTGTCTATTCACCTCTCTTCAAAATGTATTTAATGCATAGTTGCAGAAAGCTTCGGGTTAGTGACACGGTGGCACAACAAAAGTCAGCGCATAGCATATGGAAAACTGGCCAGTGGTCACATCATGGCATCACAGTGAAAACATAAGCACAATGTTTCCCCCAAATTATATTACTGGTACAATCAACATAAAATTATAATAAACTAACCATTCACATACAAACTTATGAAGGAACAGCATGTATATACATTTGTCATGTATGGCATGGCTATATATACCACATAACAAAACAGCATTGTTGAAAAAGAACAGACCCCTGATATGCCAGTATGGATATATTGTACCTTTTAGTAAACATAATATCACTGAAATTTTCTACTGTGGCTGCCAATTGACTCAAGCTTAACCCTATTTGTAACAGGGGGCGGATTCCGCCCCCCCCCCCCCCCCCCCTCATGTTTTTTTCGCAGATATCTCCAGAACGGCTGGGAGCAGGCCCATGAAATTTTGGGACTTTTCATAGAATTGAAATCCGCATTTGGAGTCAAAATTTTGAGTTCTTAACTTGAACAGAGGCGGTATGAAGGAGTTACATCGGCTTACCGTGATTGCAACAAGTGCAAATTAGATGATGTTAATGAAATATCATACAAAATTGCATGGCAGAGGCGGTTTCAGGGGCTTGAAAAGGGGGGTTTCCAGGAAGTATTCAATGCTTGGCGGGAAGCCGATAGAGCAATGTAAGGGGCATTTATATCTATCAAGATGTAAAAGATAGCTTCTGCTTCCATTATTTGCATAATTTATTACATATAGAGTTTCAGGGGCGTGTTCAGGAACATGAAAAGGGGGGTGACTGGCATGGTGATGACGATATGCCAGCGATAACGGCGCAATATACGTTTAGCTTATAATAATATATGCACATATCAGACCAGAAAAGGGAATAAAGTATTTTTTTGCAGAGGCACGCTCAGGAATGGAAGAAAAAGGGTCATATTATTGCAAGGAAACTAAGAGGCATGGGCGTACAATGACATAACATACTGCAGTTTTCGGATGAAACACGCACCACAGGCTACTCTACGAACGATTATAAGGTAATAGGCGAGCACAGGTAGGGTAAAAAGGGGGGTAAGCAATGTTAATTGAAGTTGTAAGTGAAATAGTCACTGTTGACTAGTTAGTATCATACTAGCGGATAATATACATATCAAAAGGTCTTGCGCCGCCCTAGTTTGGATCCTGTATACGCCTATGATGAAGTACAACATGCAAAAAGGAACTATCTTTGCTCAGTAACATATTTATAGTGCTGGGTAGCAACTTGTCTGCGGTTAATATTTTCCCAAATTTTACCACCCTTTTTCACTAACCTGGTACCGCCTATGGCAAAAAATATGATTTATAACTGTTTTTCTAATGTCTCAATCACATACCATTTCATTTATCAAAAAACAACATCAAATTTTTTTTTTTACGCATTTATTTCACCCCCATATTGAGTGACCTGCACACGCCTATGATTTGTGAATTTTCAAACGTCACCGTTATATATCAATTTCCGATTCAATCTCTATCGATTCCTATTAGTTGTGTTATAATCGCTCGATAAACATGAAAGCTATGTTGGATCAAAAAAACACTAAAATTTGTAGTATTTGCCCCCCTGTTGCCCCCCTATCCCAAATTTATATTTTTTTTATTATTTATAAATGTAGATCGTATTGAGGGGAACCAAACACCGTTTCATTTTGAAAATCAGACGGGTAGATCTCGAGATCTACGGGGGGGGGGCGGAATCCGCCCCCCCCCTTGTTACAAGTAGGGGTAGCCAGGAACCTGTTACAAATAGGGTTAAAGGGACTATCCCACCTTAACATTATATTTGAGTTGATATAGCCATTTGTATGGCTAGGCATTGAAATTAAGTATGGTAGCAGTTAAAACAACCACAATGATCTAATAAAAAAGATATTCGAGTTTGATTTTGACATCTAAAAAAAATAAGGCCCATGTGTATTTGAAAAGGGACTCTAAACCGACAGCGTCGTCTACCCAACTGGTAATGATAGTCGATATATACATATATATATATATATATATAT
>JAXIVJ010003338.1:0-52500 GCA_036785665.1 Chirona hameri
GTGCATAATCTTACATTTACTCAAATTGAATTTCATCTGCCATGCTTCAGACTACTCAACTAGCTTGTCCAGATCTGATTGAAAAACATCCTGATCATGTTTTCCTCTAATAATCCTGACAACTTTTAGATCGTCTGCAAATTTCAAGACTTTGCTGTCTATACTGTTCTCAATTGCATTCACAAATATTATAAAAAGCAATGGGCCCAGGACTGAGCCCTGTGGAACCCCACTGAGAACCTCCTTCCATTGTGATTGGCACCCATTCAATATAACCCTTTGCTGGCGTCCTGAAAGCCACGTTTCTATCCAATCCAGAATCTTGCCCCTGATCCCATGAATTTTAAGTTGCAACCCCAGTCTTGTATGGGGGACTTTGTCAAATGCTTTACTGAAATCAAGAAAAGCTACATCTAGCTGTTTACCCTGATCAAAGCTATCTGTTGCAACATCCAAAAACTCCAGAAGATTAGTTAAACAAGAACGGCCCTTCCTAAAGCCATGCTGTGTATCCTTGATGAGTTCATTTTGCTCCAAGAATTCAACAATCTTATCTTTGATGATTGATTCAAGCACCTTGCAGACTAATGAGGTCAGACTAACCGGTCTATAGTTTTCCTCTTTACTTCTATCTCCCTTTTTATGAATAGGAACAACATTTGCTCTTTTCCAATCAAGTGGAATTTTACTATCTGCGAGTGATTTAGAAAATATTATGGCTAATGGAACCGACAACTCCCTTTCAGATTCTCTTAAAAGTCTAGCATGGATTTCATCAGGTCCTTCTGCCTTGTTAGGCCTTACTTTCTTTAGATATTCTAGAACAAGTTCACTACTTATGCCACCTAGCTCTCCTATAGTCTCCTCTGTCTCTAGCTCAGGCTGAAGTGCTGCAATACTACTCTGGTCCTCGATAGTAAAGACAGATTGAAACTGATCATTAAGCACTTCAACCATTTCACTGTCCTTGCTAACTAACACATCATCTACCTTAAATGGACCTATATTTTTGGAAACTGTACTGAACTTATAAAAACTGAAGAACTTCTTACTATCTGCATTACAATGTCTAGCTAAATCAAGTTCCTTTGCCCTTTTAGCTGCTCTGACCTTTTTCTTAACTGAATTTCTTGCATTCTGGTAGGCCTTCTGATTTATATCTAGTGAAGATCCCTTCAAAATGCCAAATGCACTTCTTTTAGCTTGTATAGCACTCCTTACTTCTGGGGTAAGCCAAACTGGATTGCCCTTGGTTCTGTTACGTTTGTGCCTGAGGGGTAAATGTATGTATGTATGTTTAGTTGTTTTTATGTATGTATGTATGTGTATGTATGTATGTATGTTTAGTTGTTTTTATGTATGTATGTATGTGTATGTATGTATGTATGTATGTATGTATGTATGTATGTATGTATGTATGTATGTATGTATGTATGTATGTATGTATGTATGTATGTATGTATGTATGTATGTATGTATGTATGTATGTATGTATGTATGTATGTGTGTATATATATATATATATATATATATATATATATATATATATATATATATATATATATATATATATATATATATATATATATATAATATATATATATATATATATATATATATATATATATATATATATATATATATATATATATATATATATATATATATATATATATATATATATATATATATATATAATATATATATATATATATATATATATATATATATATATATATATATATATATATATATATATATATATATATATATATATATATATATATATATATATATATATATATATATATATATATATATATATATATATATATATATATATATATATATATATATATATATATATATATATATATATATATATATATATATATATATATATATATATATATATATATATATATATATATATATATATATATATATATATATATATATAATATATATATATATATATATATATATATATATATATATATATATTATATATATATATATATATATAATATATATATATATATATATATATATATATATATATATATATATATATATATATATATATATATATTATATATATATATATATATATATATATATATATATATATATATATATATATATATATATATATATATATATATATATATATATATATATATATATATATATATATATATATATATATATATATATATATATATATATATATATATATATATATATATATATATATATATATATATATATATATATATATATATATTATATATATATATATATATATATATATATATATATATATATATATATATATATATATATATATATATATATATATATATATTATATATATATATATATATATATATATATATATATATATATATATATATATATATATATATATATATATATATATATATATATATATATATATATATATATATATATATATATATATATATATATATATATATATATATATATATATATATATATATATAGATATGTCATAGATATATCAGAGGTTTGTCTTCATTTATCTGTTATCAGAGGTTTGTCATCAGATATCTGTTTTCAGAGGTTTGTCATCAGATATCTGTTCTCAGAGGTTTGTCATCAGATATCTGTTCTCAGAGCTTTGTCATCAGATATCTGTTCTCAGAGCTTTGTCATCAGATATCTGTTCTCGGAGGTTTTGTTATCAGATATCTGTTCTCAGAGGTTTGTTATCAGATATCTGTTCTCAGAGGTTTGTCATCAGATATCTGTTCTCAGAGGTTTGTCATCAGATATCTGTTCTCAGGGGTTTGTCTTCAGATATCTGTTCTCAGAGGTTTGTCATCAGATATCTGTTCTCAGAGGTTTGTTATCAGATATCTGTTCTCAGAGGTTTGTCATCAGATATCTGTTCTCAGAGGTTTGTCATCAGATATCTGTTCTCAGAGGTTTGTCATCAGATATCTGTTCTCAGAGGTTTGTCATCAGATATCTGTTCTCAGAGGTTTGTCATCAGATATCTGTTCTCAGAGGTTTGTCATCAGATATCTGTTCTCAGAGGTTTGTCATCAGATATCTGTTCTCAGAGGTTTGTCTTCAGATATCTGTTCTCAGAGGTTTGTCTTCAGATATCTGTTCTCAGAGGTTTGTCATCAGATATCTGTTCTCAGAGATTTGTCTTCAGATATCTGTTCTCAGAGGTTTGTCATCAGATATCTGTTCTCAGAGGTTTGTCTTCAGATATCTGTTCTCAGAGGTTTGTCATCAGATATCTGTTCTCAGAGGTTTGTCTTCAGATATCTGTTCTCAGAGGTTTGTCTTCAGATATCTGTTCTCAGAGCTTTGTCATCAGATATCTGTTCTCAGAGTTTGTCATCAGATATCTGTTCTCAGTGTGCCGTTTGTGTGCCGATGATCGACAGAGATCTCGGTGACTGACCTGCTGCGAGCCACCCCGACTGTGGTGCGTACCAACCTGCTGCGCACGCCCGGACAGCTGCTGTCGCTCACATCACACCTCTCCTTTGTAAGTATCGTGTTCTGTCGTGTGTACACCTCTCCTTTGTAAGTATCGTGTTCTGTCGTTTGTCGCACCTCTCCTTTGTAAGTATCGTGTTCTGTCGTGTGTACACCTCTCCTTTGTAAGTATCGTGTTCTGTCGTTTGTCGCACCTCTCCTTTGTAAGTATCCTGTTCTGTCGTTGTATGTATGTATGTATGTATTAAAGCATGAACTATCCACACGAATGAGGTTTTTACAGTTGTTTGTCATGTTGGGCAGGTTACACAGGGTACAATACAAAACACATCAGCATGCACTTTCACACTTCCACACACGCATAAAACTCAGTGCACCTCGCATGTCACGTCAGGTATGGCGCCCTGGCTCCAGGCTACGCTTCAGCTCTCTCATGAACTTGCCAGCAGACATGCACTCGAAGTCGCGTGGCAGACCGTTCATATTGCGCGCAGCGCGGTAGGCAAAGCGCCTCTTTCCGGCCTCTGTCCTGACCCGAGGAAGAGATAGGTGGTGGTTCTGTCGGGTCGTTCGAGAGTGCGCCGGTCTCTCACAGTTGTGAGAAAATAGACCGGCGAGACTCTCCGGCTCAGCGGTGGAGACTTTGTGGAGACTTTGTGGAGAAGACAGAGGGTTTGATAAAGGAAGAGGTCGGGAGCATCGAGCCACCCCAGTGCTTCCCGCACCTCCGAAATGTGGTCAAACTTGCGTTTTCCGGAAACGACTCGCGCTGCAAAGTTGATGAGTTTTTTGAATGCGATGCAGGTTTTTGGCAGAGCCGTTTCCGTACACGACCAAACAGTAACGAATGTGAGAGAACACTAGGGCGGTGACGATTTCGGGAAGTATTTGTGACGGGAGGTAGTGACGGATATGGGATAGACTGACAAGGATACCGCAGCACTTACGGCAGAGGGCTGACACATGAGCGTCCCAGGTGAGGTGCTGATCAAAAATGACACCCAAGTTGCGTGCCTCTGAGTGAGGTACCAGGTAAGTGTCACGGAACTTGATAGTAAACTGAGGAAGTGAGCGCAAATTTTGTCGTGATCCGATGGTAAGGAGTTCGAACTTCCTTACGTTAACTTTAAGCCCATTGCAATGAAAGTAGTCCCCAAGAGAAGCGAGAGCCAACTCCATGCGGGCGATAAGCGCTGGCATACAAGATTTTGGTTCCGAAATCATTACTTGAGTATCATCGGCATATTGCACCACAATCGCATCAGCCGCATGAAGACTCAAGTCATTTGCAAACGCGCTGAAGAGAATGGGTCCGAGCGATGAGCCCTGAAAGACCCCTTGATTTATATCACGCGGAGTGGACGTTACAATCTTGCCATCAGAGCCAGGGAAGCTAACACTCTGAGTGTGACCGTGCAAGTAATTTTGGAACCACAAAGTGTCTATGCCGAGAGCCTGAAGTTTGACTAACAGTTTTCCATGGTGAATGACGTCAAAACATTTGCTTAAGTCAATCAAACAAAGCAAAGCAATTTTACCAGAGTCGACAGCCGAGAGCATGTGGTCAGTGATACAAGTGAGCGCCGTCTCCGTAGAGTGCCGTGGGCGGAAACCGTGCTGGGTAGGAGCGTTCGTCACACCTCTCCTTTGTAAGTATCGTGTTCTGTCGTTTGTACACCTCTCCTTTGTAAGTATCGTGTTCTGTCGTTTGTCGCACCCCTCCTTTGTAAGTATCGTGTTCTGTCGTGTGTACACCTCTCCTTTGTAAGTATCGTGTTCTGTCGTTTGTCGCACCTCTCCTTTGTAAGTATCGTGTTCTGTCGTTTGTCGCACCTCTCCTTTGTAAGTATCGTGTTCTGTCGTGTGTCGCACCTCTCCTTTGTAAGTATCGTGTTCTGTCGTGTGTACACCTCTCCTTTGTAAGTATCGTGTTCTGTCGTGTGTACGCCTCTCCTTTGTAAGTATCGTGTTATGTCGTTTGTCGCACCTCTCCTTTGTAAGTATCGTGTTCTGTCGCTCACATCACACCTCTCCTTTGTAAGTATCGTGTTCTGTCGTTTGTCACACCTCTCCTTTGTAAGTATCGTGTTCTGTCGCTCACATCACACTTCTCCTTTGTAAGTATCGTGTTCTGTCGTGTGTACACCTCTCCTTTGTAAGTATCGTGTTCTGTCGTTTGTTACTCCTCTCCTTTGTAAGTATCGTGTTCTGTCGTGTGTACACCTCTCCTTTGTAAGTATCGTGTTCTGTCGTTTGTCACACCTCTATTTTGTAAGTATCGTGTTCTGTCGTTTGTCGCACCTCTCCTTTGTAAGTATCGTGTTCTGTCGTTTGTCGCACCTCTCCTTTGTAAGTATCATGTTATGTCGTTTGTCACACCTCTCCTTTGTAAGTGTCGTGTTCTGTCGCTCACATCACACCTCTCCTTTGTAAGTATCGTGTTCTGTCGTTTGTCACACCTCTCCTTTGTAAGTATCATGTTCTGTCGTTTGTCGCACCTCTCCTTTGTAAGTATCGTGTTCTGTCGTGTGTACACCTCTCCTTTGTAAGTATCGTGTTCTGTCGTTTGTCACACCTCTACTTTGTAAGTATCGTGTTCTGTCGTGTGTTCACCTCTCCTTTGTAAGTATCGTGTTCTGTCGTTTGTCGCACCTCTCCTTTGTAAGTATCCTGTTCTGTCGTTTGTCACACCTCTCCTTTGTAAGTATCGTGTTCTGTCGTGTGTCGCTCCTCTCCTTTGTAAGTATCGTATTTTGTCGTGTGTACACCTCTCCTTTGTAAGTATCGTGTTCTGTCGTTTGTACACCTCTCCTTTGTAAGTATCGTGTTCGGTCGTTTGTCACACCTCTACTTTGTAAGTATCGTGTTCTGTCGTTTGTACACCTCTACTTTGTAAGTATCGTGTTCTGTCGTTTGTCGCTCCTCTCCTTTCTAAGTATCATGTCCTGTCGTTTGTCGCACCTCTCCTTTGTAAGTATCGTGTTCTGTCGTTTGTCGCACCTCTCCTTTGTAAGTATCGTGTTCTGTCGTTTGTCGCTCCTCTCCTTTGTAAGTATCATGTTATGTCGTTTGTCACACCTCTCCTTTGTAAGTATCGTGTTCTGTCGCTCACATCACACCTCTCCTTTGTAAGTATCGTGTTCTGTCGTTTGTCGCACCTCTCCTTTGTAAGTATCGTGTTATGTCGTTTGTCACTCCTCTCCTTTGTAAGTATCGTGTTCTGTCGTTTGTCACACCTCTCCTTTGTAAGTATCGTGTTCTGTCGTTTGTACACCTCTCCTTTGTAAGTATCGTGTTCTGTCGTGTGTACACCTCTCTTTTGTAAGTATCGTGTTCTGTCGTTTGTCACACCTCTCCTTTGTAAGTATCGTGTTCTGTCGTTTGTCACACTTCTCCTTTGTAAGTATCGTGTTCTGTCGCTCACATCACACCTCTCCTTTGTAAGTATCGTGTTCTGTCGTTTGTCGCACCTCTCCTTTGTAAGTATCGTGTTCTGTCGTTTGTCGCACCTCTCCTTTGTAAGTATCGTGTTCTGTCGTGTGTACACCTCTCCTTTGTAAGTGTCGTGTTCTGTCGCTCACATCACACCTCTCCTTTGTAAGTATCGTGTTCTGTCGTTTGTCGCACCTCTCCTTTGTAAGTATCGTGTTCTGTCGTGTGTACACCTCTCCTTTGTAAGTGTCGTGTTCTGTCGCTCACATCACACCTCTCCTTTGTAAGTATCGTGTTCTGTCGTTTGTCGCACCTCTCCTTTGTAAGTATCGTGTTCTGTCGTTTGTCGCACCTCTCCTTGGTAAGTATCGTGTTCTGTCGTTTGTACACCTCTCCTTTGTAAGTATCGTGTGCTGTCGTTTGTCACACCTCTCCTTTGTAAGTATCGTGTTCTGTCGTTTGTCGCACCTCTCCTTTGTAAGTATCGTGTTCTGTCGTGTGTACACCTCTCCTTTGTAAGTATCGTGTTCTGTCGTTTGTCGCACCTCTCCTTTGTAAGTATCGTGTTCTGTCGTGTCGCACCTCTCCTTTGTAAGTATCGTGTTCTGTCGTTTGTCGCACCTCTCCTTTGTAAGTATCGTGTTCTGTCGTTTGTCACACCTCTCCTTTGTAAGTATCGTGCTCTGTCGTGTGTACACCTCTCCTTTGTAAGTATCGTGTTCTGTCGTTTGTCACACCTCTCCTTTGTAAGTATCGTGTTATGTCGTTTGTTACACCTCTCCTTTGTAAGTATCGTGTTCTCTCGTTTGTCACACCTCTCCTTTGTAAGTATCGTGTTATGTCGTTTGTTACACCTCTCCTTTGTAAGTATCGTGTTATGTCGTTTGGCACACCTCTCCTTTGTAAGTATCGTGTTCTGTCGTATGTACACCTCTCCTTTGTAAGTATCGTGTTCTGTCGTTTGTCGCACCTCTCCTTTGTAAGTATCGTGTTCTGTCGTGTGTACACCTCTCCTTTGTAAGTATCGTGTTCTGTCGTTTGTCACACCTCTCCTTTGTAAGTATCGTGTTCTGTCGTGTGTACACCTCTCCTTTGTAGGTATCGTGTTCTGTCGTTTGTCGCACCTCTCCTTTGTAAGTATCGTGTTCTGTCGTTTGTCGCACCTCTCCTTTGTAAGTATCGTGTTCTGTCGTTTGTCACACCTCTCCTTTGTAAGTATCGTGTTCTGTCGTGTGTACACCTCTCCTTTGTAAGTATCGTGTTCTGTCGTTTGTCGCTCCTCTCCTTTGTAAGTATCCTGTTCTGTCGTGTTTGCTCATGTTCTGCCTACTGTG
This sequence comes from Chirona hameri, assembly GCA_036785665.1. Taxonomy (NCBI): domain Eukaryota; kingdom Metazoa; phylum Arthropoda; class Thecostraca; order Balanomorpha; family Balanidae; genus Chirona; species Chirona hameri. The sequence goes on from JAXIVJ010003338.1 coordinate 8,268, forward strand.
GTCTACAGTGGTCACGGATGCTTATTTGACGACCGCTGATGTGACGGAGACGATGTGACTGATGTGACGGAGACGATGTGACTGATGTGACGGAGGCGATGTGACTGATGTGACGGAGGCGAAGTGACTGATGTGACGTAGGCAGCGTTCCACGTAGACGATGACTCCCGATATGTTCCTTTGAAAGCAATGTTGCAACCTTTTCGCTGCATTTTCGTTTTACTTTGGTCTAGTCAAAAGTATGTATTGATACCAGAGGTTGAATGACATATTCCTGTGACTATTATGTCACGCGGTATACATGTATCATTAATTTGATATATAATATAATAAATATATAATATAATTATGATCAATTTATAATTCAATTCATATATAATTATTAGCAATTCATAATTCAATCGAGTATTCAATAACATATTCGATCTTACACATGTATTAAGCTCATGCCTGCATGCAGGCGTAAAGCTCTATTGGAACTCTGCCCTGGTCCCCCAGCACTCTGAGGCGAGCTTGATGGAGGTGGCCGGCTGTGTGGAGCCGGACGGCGGCTCCGTCTCGGCCCTGGACGCCGGCTCCTACTGCGGCAGGTGGACGGCGCCGCAGCGGGTCGGCCAGCGGGCCGAGACCACCACCACCCCGCCGCCCATCGTCCACCTGACCCCGAGACTGCGGCCGGACTCCGACTGTAATCTCTCGGGCCATGCGCGGCCCAGCCTTGCCGACCTTCTGACTTCCACGCCGGAGGGCCGGCCGCCGAGCCGCCGCGGCTGCGACCGGCCCGGCGGCTATGTAGCCTGGGACCGACCTCCGACAGCGGACCCGTTCGTGCGTCCACTGAAGAGGAGCCGGGCCGACTCGGGCGGCAGTCCGCGCCGCACGGGTCTCACTGCTGACATGGGCCGGGTGCGCCTGTCCGGGCCGGCCCCGGCCAAATTGAGCAGACTGGCGGCGGCGGCCGGGCCCGGAGCCGGGGTGGGGCTAGTAACAGGTCGGCCGCCTCTGCGTACCGTCTGTTTCAACTCGCTGGCGCAGACGCCGCCGCGGCGCGGGGTCCCCGCAGGCCGCCGGCCATCCAGCCTTGGATCGCCGATGGAGGTGTCGTTCGACAAGGTCGGACGCAGCACACCGGCCACGGTAGGTCGCCCGCGCAGCGCGACCACGCTACTAGTACCTGTGGGTGGACCTGTGGGGCGTGCTCTGGTCTTGAATTGTGATGAGTTCTCAGACCTCTGGCGGGCGGTTCTGTAGCTTATTCTGATCTTGAATAGTGTCTGGGTATTTCTCATATGCATTCCTCCATAAAGTTTATACGTGTCTGTTGTTACTCGGTTCACCATGCCCATATGAGGGTCATCGTTTTCCCCTCATCGGTTGAGGAAACTTTTTGGACACGCACCTTTATTTGTATATTAGCAATAAGCTACTCGGCTGCTGACACTGTGCCGGCTGTCCTGTCCCACTGAGTTGTACTGGCGACAGTGCGTACTCTGTACCGGCTGTCCTGCCCCACTGAGTTGTACTGGCGACAGTGCGTACTCTGTACCGGCTGTCCTTCTGCCCCACTGAGTTGTACTGGCGACAGTGCGTACTCTGTACCGGCTGTCCTTCTGCCCCACTGAGTTGTACTGGCGACAGTGCGTACTCTGTACCGGCTGTCCTTCTGCCCCACTGAGTTGTACTGGCGACAGTGCGTACTCTGTACCGGCTGTCCTTCTGCCCCACTGAGTTGTACTGACGACAGTGCGTACTCTGTACCGGCTTTCCTTCTGCCCCACTGAGTTGTACTGGCGACAGTGCGTACTCTGTACCGGCTGTATTGACGGCACTGTGTGATGGTGATGTACTTACGGCAGTAAGTTGTGTGTGTTGGCTGTACTGACGGCTGTGTGTACTGTGCTGTGTCCGGGCAGCCGGCGGGCGGCGGCGCTCCTGTCTCTGTGCCGGCCACTCCCCGTACGCCGTTCCGGACCCCGAAGTCTGTGGTTCGCGGCCGTCGGCCCTCGGAGGACTCCCGCATCATCGGCACGCCCGACTACCTGGCACCGGAGCTGCTGCTGCGGCTGGGGCACGGCGCGCCCGTCGACTGGTGGGCCCTCGGCGTCTGCCTGTTCGAGTTTATGGCTGGGATACCGCCCTTCAACGACGAGACAGCGGAGGCAGTCTTCCAGAACATCCTCAAACGAGGTGAGCCACGGCCAGCTCTGTCACAAGCGCAGCGTGTGATGAGCAGTGCCGAATCCACCTGGTAATATGTCTGCATGGTACATGCTGGGAACCTGCCAGAATGGTTGCGTGCACACTTTTAACATGGTCTTCACAGGGTGATTTCTGCTAAGTGGTTTGTTTCCATCGGCTGTTCGTTGCTCATCAGGCAGCTGTTATGTTTAGCTGTTCATTTGAGCTTTTTGGTTGAGTTGCTGAGTTCAACTTGTTGTTGAGTGAATGTTGTTAACTGTCACCCCTTTGCTGGTGATGTTTTCGGCCTATCGGTGACTATCTTCTGTTCCGTCTCAGACGTGCCGTGGCCGGACGAGTGCGAGTGTTTCTCGCCGGTGACCATCCTCTGTTCCGTCTCAGACGTGGCGTGGCCGGACGAGTGCGAGTGTTTCTCGCCGGTGACTATCCTCTGTTCCGTCTCAGACGTGCCGTGGCCGGACGAGTGCGAGTGTTTCTCGCCGGTGACTATCCTCTGTTCCGTCTCAGACGTGCCGTGGCCGGACGAGTCGGAGTGTTTCTCGCCGGTGACTATCCTCTGTTCCGTCTCAGACGTGCCGTGGCCGGACGAGTGCGAGTGTTTCTCGCCGGTGACTATCCTCTGTTCCGTCTCAGACGTCCCGTGGCCGGACGAGTGCGAGTGTTTCTCGCCGGTGACTATCCTCTGTTCCGTCTCAGACGTGCCGTGGCCGGACGAGTCCGAGTGTTTCTCGCCGGTGACTATCCTCTGTTCCGTCTCAGACGTGCCGTGGCCGGACGAGTGCGAGTGTTTCTCGCCGGTGACTATCCTCTGTTCCGTCTCAGACGTGCCGTGGCCGGACGAGTCGGAGTGTTTCTCGCCGGTGACTATCCTCTGTTCCGTCTGAGACGTGCCGTGGCCGGACGAGTGCGAGTGTTTCTCGCCGGTGACTATCCTCTGTTCCGTCCCAGACGTCCCGTGGCCGGACGAGTCCGAGTGTTTCTCGCCGGTGACTATCCTCTGTTCCGTCTCAGACGTGCCGTGGCCGGACGAGTGCGAGTGTTTCTCGCCGGTGACTATCCTCTGTTCCGTCTCAGACGTCCCGTGGCCGGACGAGTCCGAGTGTTTCTCGCCGGTGACTATCCTCTGTTCCGTCTTAGACGTCCCGTGGCCGGACGAGTGCGAGTGTTTCTCGCCGGTGACTATCCTCTGTTCCGTCTGAGACGTGCCGTGGCCGGACGAGTGCGAGTGTTTCTCGCCGGTGACTATCCTCTGTTCCGTCTGAGACGTGCCGTGGCCGGACGAGTGCGAGTGTTTCTCGCCGGTGACTATCCTCTGTTCCGTCTCAGACGTCCCGTGGCCGGACGAGTGCGAGTGTTTCTCGCCGGTGACTATCCTCTGTTCCGTCTGAGATGTGCCGTGGCCGGACGAGTGCGAGTGTTTCTCGCCGGTGACTATCCTCTGTTCCGTCTCAGACGTGCCGTGGCCGGACGAGTGCGAGTGTTTCTCGCCGGTGACTATCCTCTGTTCCGTCTCAGACGTGCCGTGGCCGGACGAGTGCGAGTGTTTCTCGCCGGGGGCCGTGTCGGCGGTGGACGAGCTGCTCTGTTTCGACCCCTCGGAGCGGCCGACGCTGGCCCGGCTGCGCGCCATGCCACTGCTCTCTGCGCTCGACTGGGAGCGACTGCTGGAGCGACCTGGACCATTCGTACCGTCCCCCGACGACGCCACCGACACCACCTACTTCGACCGTGAGTAGTTAGACCTGTCACGCCACTTAATTCGACCGTGAGTAGTTAGATCTGTCACACCACCTACTTCGACCGTGAGTAGTTAGATCTGTCACGCCACTTAATTCGACCGTGAGTAGTTAGATCTGTTACACCACCTACTTCGACCGTGAGTAGTTAGTCAGCCCTGTCTGGCTCTGCTCTACCTTAAAGATAATCTGAATGGCTTCTGGTGAAGCAAAGATTGGTGTTAGTGTGGTCTCTGGGAGTGTTAAGAGTCCCTTACGTCGAATCATTGCTCTACGGGGTTGAAATGTGTGTGAAATGTGTGCAGACGTCCAGTAAGCGCCGTTCACTCAAGGCACAACGGGAGCAACTGCAGCGGAGTGGTGTCAACAGGCCGGCTCTGGAGGCAACTCAGACAATATCTGACACGCGCCGGGTCGTGCCATTTACGGACCGTCTAAAAAGGATAACTTTAAAAGCAGCGCCACTGTTAATTGAGTGGCGCTGCTTTTATATCAGATCTAAAGGTTTCAACCATTGAACGGCACGGAAAATGTTGCCTCCAACTTCCAAGTGACGTTATAATCAAGCGGCTTCGGGGAACCCCTGGCGTACGCTTCTTATTTCAGGTGAATTGCTGTACTTGTGGCAATGGTATGTTTAAAGCACTTTTAAATTCGTTGGTAGCAATTACTACTACCTTTTCGTTTATCCGTTATGGTGTGATAAATTGTATTTGGTTGAAATTGTTCCAGTTTCATACAGTTCCACATTCGCTTCTATATCATTGATCGCGTCTTCTTTTTGTTTGTTTTCAGCCCGGAATAACCTCCAGCGCCTGACGGTGTCGAACTTCGATGTGTAGCCATATACCAAAGTGTCCGGTGTGGGTTGTGTCGCCAGTGGCCAGTCTGGTGTGATTGAATGTATACTTACCTTCATGTCGTGTTGGTTTTTTCACTGCTGAACGAGTCATATTCTGATGTGTGTTGAGATTATGTAGACGGATAGAGACAGTGTATGTCGAGCTGTGCGTAAGACGCGAACAGTCATACAGTGAGGGTTTTCTGCTGGCGTTCTTTGGCCGAGAAGAAAATGCTGCAGATATGATGTTATTATCATGTGCCACTGATGTCCGGTCACTGGTCGATCATGTGCCACTGATGTCCGGTCACTGGTCGATCATGTGTCACTGGTGTTCACTGGTCGAACATGTGTCACTGGTGTTCACTGGTCGAACATGTGTCCCTGGTGTTCACTGGTCGAACATGTGTCACTGGTCGAACGTGTGTCACTGGTGTTCACTGGGCGAACATGTGTCACTGGTGTTCACTGGTGTTCACTGGTCGAACATGTGCCACTGGTGTTCACTGGTCTAACATGTGCCACTGGTGTTCACTGGTTGAACATATGTCACTGGTGTTCACTGGTCGAACATGTGCCACTGGTGTTCACTGGTCGAACATGTGTCACTGGTGTTCACTGGTCGAACATGTGTCACTGGTGTTCACTGGTCGAACATGTGTCACTGGTGTTCACTGGTCGAACATGTGTCACTGGTGTTCACTGGTCGAACATATGTCACTGGTCGAACATGTGTCACTGGGGTTCACTGGTCGAACATGTGTCACTGGTGTTCACTGGTCGAACATGTGTCACTGGTGTGCACTGATCGATAATGTGTCACTGGTGTTCACTGGTCGAACATGTGCCACTGGTGTTCACTGGTCGAACATGTGTCACTGGTGTGTACTGGTCGAACATGTGCCACTTGGTCGAACATGTGCCACTGCTGTTCACTGCTTGACAGACGCAGTAGTAACTGGAGCTAACCTACTGTTTGTATCACGTGCCTGGTTTTGATTGGTGGATATTGGTGACTGGGTATCGGCGTGACAATCACGATTGGTCGTGAGTGTCTCGCCAGGGCGGCCCAGCAGACGAATATGGCAGCCCAGCTGCCATATTCGGCACTGATGCTACCATTCACTCAGCTCGAGTCTGCACGATTCGGTCGCATTTGGTCATCACCGGTCAAAATGAACGTGACGGGTTTCATGTGTGTTGGTGTGTTTTAAATGGAACCCTCTCACGCTGGCGTCGCCTGTGAGGTATCTGAGCAATGAATGAATATGTTATGTATGTGTTTAATCCCTTTGTACTTTGTTTATCATTGTGTGGTTTATGTCGTGTGGGATGTGGCTTATGCTTCATAACTGTCATGAATGAGTCGTATGTTATGGAATCTATAAACGTATTTGACTGTGTTTGTCCTTCCACACCATCCAGCTTGCTTGACACCAGTGTTCCTTGTGAGTGTCGATCATCACTGATCAGCGAAGGGTCCCATTTCCGCATTAGATCGTGGGCTCGAATCCCTGGAGTTCCACAGGGATACTTGTGTCCCGGAAAGAGCATAGTCGTGGCTGAAATGGCACCAGCAATGGCGTGTGTTATGCACGCCATTGCAGTTGATGTTGCAACTCTCGTGCGTGCACACTGCGCGCACATTCACACGCAGTAGTACACAGGCACGCTGCGCGCACATTCACACGCAGTAGTACACAGGCACACTGCGCGCACATTCACACGCAGTAGTACACAGGCACACTGCGCGCACATTCACACGCAGTAGTACACAGGCACACTGCGCGCACATTCACACGCAGTAGTACACAGGCACACTGCGCGCACATTCACGCGCAGTAGTACACAGGCACACTGCGCGCACATTCACACGCAGTAGTACACAGGCACACTGCGCGCACATTCACACGCAGTAGTACACAGGCACACTGCGCGCACATTCACACGCAGTAGTACACAGGCACACTGCGCGCACATTCACACGCAGTAGTACACAGGCACACTGCGCGCACATTCACACGCAGTAGTACACAGGCACACTGCGCGCACATTCACACGCAGTAGTACACAGGCACACTGCGCGCACATTCACACGCAGTAGTACACAGGCACACTGCGCGCACAGGCACACGCAGTAGTACACAGGCACACTGCGCGCACATTCACACGCAGTAGTACACAGGCACACTGCGCGCACATTCACACGCAGTAGTACACAGGCACACTGCGCGCACATTCACACGCAGTAGTACACAGGCACACTGCGCGCACATTCACACGCAGTAGTACACAGGCACACGGCGCGCACATTCACACGCAGTAGTACACAGGCACACTGCGCGCACATTCACACGCAGTAGTACACAGGCACACTGCGCGCACATTCACACGCAGTAGTACACAGGCACACTGCGCGCACATTCACACGCAGTAGTACACAGGCACACTGCGCGCACATTCACACGCAGTAGTACACAGGCACACTGCGCGCACATTCACACGCAGTAGTACACAGGCACACTGCGCGCACATTCACACGCAGTAGTACACAGGCACACTGCGCGCACATTCACACGCAGTAGTACACAGGCACACGGCGCGCACATTCACACGCAGTAGTACACAGGCACACTGCGCGCACATTCACACGCAGTAGTACACAGGCACACTGCGCGCACATTCACACGCAGTAGTACACAGGCACACGGCGCGCACATTCACACGCAGTAGTACACAGGCACACTGCGCGCACATTCAAACGCAGTAGTACACAGGCACACTGCGCGCACATTCACACGCAGTAGTACACATGCACACTGCGCGCACATTCACACGCAGTAGTACACAGGCACACGGCGCGGTTTCGGTTGCCATTGGACATGTGGCTAAATTACGATCATTGTTTCGGCTCAAGGCACGAAATAACAATAGATGCTGCGCGCTGTGCTGTTTTGAGACATAGTTGTGCGATGTGGAAAAGCCTTGGGTATTCCAAACACCATACTTTTAGGGTCCGTACGTGTATTTCTATAGCATATAAGTTTACAGACCGCAGCAGCGGTGTCTCGTCTGCGTGACCACAATTTCCAGAATCCGTGCAGCCTATATGGTGATGAAAGATAAGGAGCGATCCCAATGGACCACACAATGCTGCCTTCCCGGTACATATGTATGCCCCATCAGAGACACGTGTATTATAGCTGCTTGTCTCCGCTTCTACAGACAACTGAGACCGGGCCGACCAGCAGCCACTTCTAACAGTGTAGCCACAGGCGGACACAGCTCGTTCGCAGAGCACACGATATCCGAACACCAGCGTGTCGCGAATTAAACACACTGTCCCGGCAGAATGGGCAGGCGCGAGTAAGTGCGGCATTACTCTGTCGACACTTTCTTTTGCTTCCCGTGGTGAAACAATGCGACAATGTGGGCGTGTTCTGTCTTCGGATGCCTGGACGCACTGTGGCACTCGGCGCCCCCAATGGTGGCACGCGGGCAGTGCCGGCGGCTCTGGGCGCCTGCAGCTGCATCTAGCACCGAGACGATCCTAATTCCACACAGGCTCTCTTGAAGGCGAAAGGTTCGAGCTCGGCTGGGCAGTTCAAATGGGTCGTTTTGAGTGGGCCACTAGATCACACGAGGCAGGGCAGGGCTGAGTCGCCCCTTCCCCCTGTGATTGAGCCGCTGCTCGTGTACCCCTGTCCGGACCTGGTAACCAGTGGCCGGTCTGTACCCCTGTGCGGACCTGGTAACCAGTGGCCGGTCTGTACCCCGCTCCGTGCCTCGCTCTGTGCTCAGCGTTAGTAGCTCTTCTTGTTCCGGTCGATCCAGTCTCGCATCGCGGAGACTCGGGTGTAGACGCCCGGGTACTGCGCCTTTCCGCATCCGATGCCCCAAGAGACCACGCCCACCTGGTAGACCACGCCATCAATCCGCATCAGCGGGCCGCCGGAGTCGCCCTGCGGTACAGAGGGTTCGCGTCAGTACACGGTACATCACGTTAGTACATACCACGTCAGTACACGGTGCATCACGTTAGTACACATCGCGTCAGTACACGGTACATCACGTCAGTATACGGAACACCACGTCAGTACATGGTACCTCCCACGTCAGTACATGGTACCTCCCACGTCAGTACACGGTGCATCACGTTAGTACACATCGCGTCAGTACACGGAACACCACGTCAGTACATGGTACCTCCCACGTCAGTACACGATACATCACGTCAGTACACGGTACATCACGTTAGTATACATCACGTCAGTACACGGTACATCACGTCAGGACACGGAACACCACGTCAGTACACGGAACACCACGGCAGCACACGGTACATCACGTTAGTACATACCACGTCAGTGCACGGTGCATCATGTCAGTACACGGAACACCACGTCAGTACATGGTGTATCACGTCAGTGCACGGTGCATCATGTCAGTACACGGAACACCACGTCAGTACATGGTGTATCACGTCAGTGCACGGTGCATCATGTCAGTACACGGAACACCACGTCAGTACATGGTGTATCACGTCAGTGCACGGTGCATCATGTCAGTACACGGAACACCACGTCAGTACATGGTGTATCACGTCATTACACGGTGCATCATGTCAGTACACGGAACACCACGTCAGTACATGGTGTATCACGTCATTACACGGTGCATCATGTCAGTACACGGAACACCACGTCAGTACACGATACATCACGTTAGTACATACCACGTCAGTACACGGTGCATCACGTCAGTACACGGAACACCACGGCAGCACACGGTACATCACGTTAGTACATACCACGTCAGTACACGAGGCATCATGTCAGTACATACCACGTCAGTACACGATACATCACGTTAGTACATACCACGTCAGTACACGAGGCATCATGTCAGTACACGGGGCATCACGTTAGTTAGTACACATCGCGTCAGTCAGGCACGTAGCCAAGATTTCGTCCAGGGGGGGGGGCGCCTCGAAAGGGCCCCCTTCCCGAGCGTTGAAAGGGCCCCCTTCCCAAGCGTTGAAAGGCCCAAACAAAACGGATGCAAAGGCGTTACAAGGATGGAAAATGCAGTATGACCGGTATGACATGGGCATACCGACTTTTAGGAGCTGGAGTTAGCAAACTGCCATATCAACTTTGGAACCAGCGACACCAATTTGGAATAAGCTATACCAACTTGGAATATTGTTTAAGCTCAAGACCTTGAACTCTTCAAGAAATTGCGCCGCGGAGCGGCGATAAAATTTTGAGTCTTATGCCATGGATATGCTTTCTCATCAATGCGTCGCATTGCGTATGGTGCGGACCTTTAAAAATGCTATTGTGCGTTTAAAAGTGCGGTAAACAAAAGTGTTAAAGTTAACTATTTTGCCCAATTATATAGGAAAGTAGCAACATAACACATAAACGGGCCGATCTTTTTTCTAACCCGCATATAATTGAATTGGTAGTTAAATTGCGCCGCGGAGCGGCGCGAAAATTTTGAGTTGTATTCCCTGGAAAACTGCATTCTTACTGTTGAAAGGCCCAGGGTCCCTTCAGATCGTCTAGGGGCTCCTCCGACCTTTTCAACGCCCTTCCGACCTTCCGCCTGTCCAGGGACTCATCTGGGATCCGCGAAAAGACATGATGTGGAGTGGGTGATATATATATATATATTATATATATATATATATATATATATATATATATATATATATATATATATATATATATATATATATATATATATATATATATATATATATATATATATATATATATATATATATATATATATATATATATATATATATATATATATATATATATATATATATATATATATATATATATATATATATATATATATATATATATATATATATATATTAGATGCAAAGAGGGCTTACTCTACAACAAAATTAAAATCTGAGCTTTCGGGTATATTGTAACACCCTGACGAAGGGTGTTACGATATACCCGAAAGCTTCGCTTTTAATATTGTTTGTGTGGAATAAGTCCTTGTATTTAATCTTCATCTGGGATCTCTACGTCCTTTTGGCCCTTCCGGTCTGACCAGGGACTCCTCTGACCTTCCAAGAAGCCCCTCTTGTGTATCAAGGGGCCCATTCGGCCTGTTCAGTGGTCTTTCCGACCTGGGACTGCACTGGCTGCTTTGTCGCCCTGCTGACATGATCAGGGTCCCCTCCGACCTGCCCAGGAGCCCCTCCAGTCTGGCTAGGAACTCATCCGGCATGTTGAAGGGCCCTTCCGACCGGCCCAGGGACCCTTTCGGTCTAGCCAGGGGCCCCTCTGACTTTCCCAGGAGCCCCTCCGATCTGCCCAGCGACTCTTCTGGTCGGACTGTGCTGGCTGCTTTGTCGCCCTGCTGACATGCTCAAGGGACCCTCCGACCTGCCCTGGGGCCCATCCGTGCTGGCCAGGGGCCAATTCGGCATGTTCAGGGGCCCTTCTTACCCGCCCAGGGGTCCTTTTGGTCTGGATTGGGGCCCTTTGAACTTTGCAGGCGCCCTTTGGTCTCTTCAGGAGCCCCCCAACCTTCTAAGGGGCCCTTCCGACCTGGCAAGGGACTGCCCTGACTGCTTTGTCGCCTTGCGACATGCTCCGAGGGCCCTCCAACCTGCTCAGGGGCCCCTATGACCTGGTAAGGGACTGCGCTAGCCGCTTTGTCGCCCTGCCGACATGCTCAGGGGCCTCTCGACCTGCCCAGGAGCCCCTCTGTGCTGGCTAGGGGCCATTCGACGTGCTCAGGGGTCCTCTGACCCGCTCAGGGGCCCTTTCGGTCTGGCCAGGGGCCCTTTCTGACATGCACAGGGCTCTGTTGAACGACACCCCCTCCCCCCTTGGCTACGTGCCTGACGATAGTACACGTGGCATCACGTCACGTCAGTACACGGTACATCACGTTAGTACACATTATGTCAGTACATTGTACATCATGTCAGTACTCAGTACATTGTACATCATGCCAGTACATTGAACACCACATCAGTACACATCATGTCAGTAGACGGTACATCACATCAGTAGACTGTACATCACGGCAGACACGGTACATCACGTCAGTACATTGTACACGACGTCAGTACACGGTACATGGCGTCATCACACGGTACACCACATCAGCACATGGTGCAACACGTCAGTACACGGTACATCACGTTATTACACATCATGTCAGTACGCATCACGTCAGTACACAACACACGGTACATGACGTCAGTACACAGTATATCACGTCAGTACATACCACGTCAATACACGATACATCACGTTATTACACATCATGTACACACAGTACACCACTACACAGTGCATGACGGCAGTACACATCACGTCAGTACACGCACACGGTACATCACGTCAGTACACGTCATGTCAGTAAACATCATGTCAGTACACAGTACACCACGTCAGCACACGATACATCACATAAGTATACGATACATTACGTCAGTACACATCACGTCAGTGCACATTACGTCAGTACACATCACGTCAGTGCACATTACGTCAGTACACATCACGTCAGTGCACATTACGTCAGTACACATCACGTCAGTGCACATTACGTCAGTACATATCACGTCAGTGCACATTACGTCAGTACACATCACGTCAGTGCACATTACGTCAGTACACATCACGTCAGTGCACATTACGTCAGTACACATTACGTCAGTACACATCACGTCAGTACACATCACGTCAGTGCACATTACGTCAGTACACATCACGTCAGTACACATTACGTCAGTACACATCACGTCAGTGCACATTACGTCAGTACACATCACGTCAGTGCACGGTGCGTCACACTGTGGTGTGCTCCATTATTTGTGGTGACCTTGACTGGTCCTGTTACCAGGCGCCGGCCGAGCGCCCGGATGTTAGACTGTGCCGCAGGGCAGGACACCGCCCGCGGCTACGAGACGGAGCGCCCGGATGTTAGACTGTGCCGCAGGGCAGGACACCGCCCGCGGCTACGAGACGGAGCGCCCGGATGTTAGACTGTGCCGCAGGGCAGGACACCGCCCGCGGCTACGAGACGGAGCGCCCGGATGTTAGACTGTGCCGCAGGGCAGGACACCGCCCGCGGCTACGAGACGGAGCGCCCGGATGTTAGACTGTGCCGCAGGGCAGGACACCGCCCGCGGCTACAAGACGGAGCGCCCGGATGCTAGACTGTGCCGCAGGGCAGGACACCGCCCGCGGCTACGAGACGGAGCGCCCGGGTGTTAGACTGTGCCGCAGGGCAGGACACTGCCCGCGGCTACGAGACGGAGCGCCCGGATGCTAGACTGTGCCGCAGGGCAGGACACCGCCCGCGGCTACGAGACGGAGCGCCCGGATGTTAGACTGTGCCGCAGGGCAGGACAGCGGCTACGAGACGGAGCGCCCGGATGTTAAACTGTGCCGCAGGGCAGGACACCGCCCGCGGCTACGAGACGGAGCGCCCGGATGCTAGACTGTGCCGCAGGGCAGGACACCGCCCGCGGCTACGAGACGGAGCGCCCTGATGTTAGACTGTGCCGCAGGGCAGGACACCGCCCGCGGCTACGAGACGGAGCGCCCGGATGCTAGACTGTGCCGCAGGGCTGGACACCGCCCGCGGCTACGAGACGGAGCGCCCGGATGTTAGACTGTGCCGCAGGGCAGGACACCGCCCGCGGCTACGAGACGGAGCGCCCGGATGCTAGACTGTGCCGCAGGGTAGGACACCGCCCGCGGCTACGAGACGGAGCGCCCGGATGTTAGACTGTGCCGCAGGGCAGGACACCGCCCGCGGCTACGAGACGGAGCGCCCGGATGCTAGACTGTGCCGCAGGGCTGGACACCGCCCGCGGCTACGAGACGGAGCGCCCGGATGTTAGACTGTGCCGCAGGGCAGGACACCGCCCGCGGCTACGAGACGGAGCGCCCGGATGCTAGACTGTGCCGCAGGGTAGGACACCGCCCGCGGCTACGAGACGGAGCGCCCGGATGTTAGACTGTGCCGCAGGGCAGGACACCGCCCGCGGCTACGAGGCGGCACGGAGCGCTGGCGTGCGGCCCGTCATGAAGTGGTCGTGAGCGCGGAGCGGTCCGGGACCGACGCTGGGGAGTTTGTTCTGTCTTGTGCGAGTGTTGTTGATGCTAGAGTAAAATGTTTGAGTTATAATATAGCTAGCAAGGCTGGGTTACCTATATATGACTACTCACACTGCACGAGTCCTTGCCCTTGCGTCCAGCGCACAGCATGGAGCTGATGATACCGCCGGGGGCCGATGGGCCGTACGTGGAGCGGCACTTGGCGTTGTCCCACACATTCAGGCTGACCTTCTGCATTTTGGAAGGCTGCCGGCCGCCTGTACAGACACACACGGGAGGCGCCACTCCGTTAGACGTCACGTCACACGTCATTAGGTCAGCAGCATTTGACATTCATTCAATAACCGCTCAGTGCTGCTCCAGTTATACAATTCCATTGGGTTAAGCATCAAATGGTCCCTCGTGTGCTTTCGTCAATCTGTAGAACATAAGACTCAGACTGTCGTATGGCTGTGGTGATATCTCTCGTATCCACCCTTCCTTGGCCTGTGCCAGTTGCCGACGATGACCGAACCGCTGCCGGTGGTAACTCTATGGTAACTCACCCTCTCTGAGGCTGCCCCAGCCGGCCACGGTAACAGTCTGTCCCGCGGCGCCGCGCGCAGATCCGCTGTCCAGACAAATCGGCCGGATGTTGGTCTTGTACTGGACCGGCTTACTGAGAGTGATCAGTGCGACGTCCGTGTGCTGCCGCGCGGAAAGAGGCAACGGTTTGTTACCACACAAGTCACCACTCTGTCACCAAGTCACCACTCTGTCACCACTGCTCGCCAGTCACCACTACCAGTCACCAGTCACCAAGTCACCACTACCAGTCACCAAGTCACCAAGTCACCAGTCGCCAGTCACCAAGTCATCAGTCACCAGTCGCCAAGTCACCAAGTCACCAGTCACCAGTCACCAGTCACCAAGTCACCACTCTGTCACCACTGCTCGCCAGTCACCGAGTCACCAAGTCACCAGTCACCAGTCACCAAGTCACCAAGTCACCAGTCACCAAGTCACCAGTCACCAGTCACCAAGTCACCAGTCACCAAGTCACCAGTCACCAAGTCACCAGTCACCAAGTCACCAAGTCACCAGTCACCAAGTCACCAAGTCACCACTCTGTCACCACTGCTTGCCAGTCACCGAGTCACCAAGTCACCAAGTCACCGGTCACCAAGTCACCAAGTCACCAGTCACCAAGTCACCAAGTCACTTAGTCACCATGTCACCAGTCACCAAGTCACCAGTCACCAGTCACCAGTCACCAAGTCACCAGTCACTAAGTCACCAAGTCACCAAGTCACCAAGTCACCAAGTCACCAGTCACCAAGTCACCAGTCACCAAGTCACCAGTCACCAGTCACCAAGTCACCACTCTGTCACCACTGCTCGCCAGTCACCACTACCAGTCACCAAGTCACCAGTCACCAGTCACCAAGTCACCAGTCACCAGTCACCAAGTCACCACTCTGTCACCACTGCTCGCCAGTCACCACTACCAGTCACCAAGTCACCAGTCACCAGTCACCAGTCACCAGTCACCAAGTCACCAGTCACCAGTCACCAAGTCACCACTCTGTCACCACTGCTCGCCAGTCACCACTACCAGTCACCAAGTCACCAAGTCACCAGTCACCAAGTCACCAAGTTACCAGTCACCAGTCACCAAGTCACCAGTCACCAAGTCACCAAGTCATCAGTCACCAGTCACCAGTCACCAGTCACCAAGTCACCAGTCACCAGTCACCAGTCACCAGTCACCAAGTCACCAGTCACCAGTCACCAAGTCACCAGTCACCAAGTCACCAGTCACCAGTCACCAAGTCACCAAGTCACCAAGTCACCAAGTCACCCAGTCACCAGCCACCGGTCTCCAGTCATCAGTCAAGTGTCACAGTCAACAGTCACTGGTATCCAGTCATCAGTCACCTGTCAAGTGTCACAATCGCCTGTCACTGGTCTCCAGAGTCCAGTCATCAGTCACCTGTCAAGTGTCACAGTCACAGTCAACAGTCAATGGTCTCCAGTCAACAGTCAACAGTCACTTTTCACCAACCTCCAACCACCAGTCATCGGTTACCAGTCGGCAGACACCACTCACCAGTCGCCAGTCATTGGCGACAATTCACTGGTCACTAGCCACTTGTCATCACAATGCCTGATGTTGTGACGTAGACAGGCTTCTGTCCTGATTTAAGAGAACGATTGTATGAGTTTTTTTATTGCATAAATAATTTCGAGCCATTTGAACATCTCGAGCCGTTCTGGAGAATACGAGCTTATACGTATTGAGACTGCTTCATACTAGAGGCGGTGTCTTGTATGAAGTCATGTCCAGCAAAAAACACACAACAAAAAACACGACCTTTACTGGTTGGCCGATGGACTCATGTGAGGCCTGTTCTTCGCCACTCACCAGCGTTTTCTCGGAGAAGCCCTTGTGGCGAACGATGCGAGACACCTTGTACGTGGCGTGTTTTGCCTCGAACGGCGTACTGATGTCGTAATCGCCGAGACGTACGAGCAGCTGCGATACGTCGTACGAGCTCATACTGCGGGCGGTGAGACAGAGTCAAACGTCGGCTGTCACTTTCGCCACAAACTGTGACGTACGAGCTGAGACGAGAAGACAGAGTCAAACGTCGACTGTCACTAGCAACACAAGCCGTGGCGAATCATACCAGAGCTGGGACGGAAAGGCAGCGCCAGGAGAGTGTGCGGCCGGCAGTATGTGCGTCCCGTCATGTATACTCACTGAGCGCCAGGAGAGTGCGGCCGTAAGAATGTGCGTCCCGTCATGTATACTCACTGAGCGACGGAGTGTGCGGCCGTAAGAATGTGCGTCCCGTCAACACTATTCACTGAGCGACGGAGTGTGCGGCCGGCAATATGTGCGTCCCGTCATGTATACTCACTGAGCGACGGAGTGTGCGGCCGGCAGTATGTGCGTCCCGTCAACACTATTCACTGAGCGACGGAGTGTGCGGCCGGCAGTATGTGCGTCCCGTCATGTATACTCACTGAGCGACGGAGTGTGCGGCCGGCAGTATGTGCGTCCCGTCATGTATACTCACTGAGCGACGGAGTGTGCGGCCGGCAGTATGTGCGTCCCGTCATGTATACTCACTGAGCGACGCAGTGTGCGGCCGTAAGAATGTGCGTCTCGTCAACACTATTCACTGAGCGACGGAGTGTGCGGCCGGCAGAATGTGCGTCCCGTCATGTATACTCACTGAGCGACGGAGTGTGCGGCCGGCAGTATGTGCGTCCCGTCATGTATACTCACTGAGCGACGGAGTGTGCGGCCGGCAGTATGTGCGTCCCGTCATGTATACTCACTGAGCGACGGAGTGTGCGGCCGTAAGAATGTGCGTCCCGTCATGTATACTCACTGAGCGACGGAGTGTGCGGCCGTAAGAATGTGCGTCTCGTCAACACTATTCACTGAGCGACGGAGTGTGCGGCCGTAAGAATGTGCGTCTCGTCAACACTATTCACTGAGCGACGGAGTGTGCGGCCGTAAGAATGTGCGTCCCGTCATGTATACTCACTGAGCGACGGAGTGTGCGGCCGTAAGAATGTGCGTCTCGTCAACACTATTCACTGAGCGACGGAGTGTGCGGCCGTAAGAATGTGCGTCTCGTCAACACTATTCACTGAGCGACGGAGTGTGCGGCCGTAAGAATGTGCGTCTCGTCAACACTATTCACTGAGCGACGGAGTGTGCGGCCGTAAGAATGTGCGTCCCGTCATGTATACTCACTGAGCGACGGAGTGTGCGGCCGTAAGAATGTGCGTCTCGTCAACACTATTCACTGAGCGACGAAGTGTGCGGCCGTAAGAATGTGCGTCTCGTCAACACTATTCACTGAGCGACGGAGTGTGCGGCCGTAAGAATGTGCGTCCCGTCATGTATACTCACTGAGCGACGGAGTGTGCGGCCGTAAGAATGTGCGTCTCGTCAACACTATTCACTGAGCGACGGAGTGTGCGGCCGTAAGAATGTGCGTCCCGTCATGTATACTCACTGAGCGACGGAGTGAGCGGCCGTAAGAATGTGCGTCTCGTCAACACTATTCACTGAGCGACGGAGTGTGCGGCCGTAAGAATGTGCGTCTCGTCAACACTATTCACTGAGCGACGGAGTGTGCGGCCGTAAGAATGTGCGTCTCGTCAACACTATTCACTGAGCGACGGAGTGTGCGTCCTTTACTTACTGAGCGACGCACTGTGCAATGTGCAATGTGCATCCTATCAACATTGAGCGACGGAGTGTGCGTCCTTACTTACTGAGCGACGCAGTGTGCGGCCGTTAGGATGTGCGTCTCGTCGATCAGGGATCCTCCACAGAACTGCCGACCACTCTTGAATATTCCCGCCTGAAAATGACATGTATGACATGACTTACATGTCTTTCCGGAACGTTGCATACATTTGAGTGAATCACAAACTGTGCGTGAGACGTATGTCCGAAGCTGTTGTACTTCGGGCGTGGGCCGGGGTGCAGTGCTGACGTTTGTTGAATTACTTATTTTATCCTCATAACGCTTGTTTTGGGCCAAATGTGTAATGAATGGCTTTCTAGCAATGCCTCATTCTGACTGGATTGTTCTCCGTGAGCTGAATTTTCAGGACATGGTCTTGGTCAGGGCCCACTCAGACCAAGCACGAGTCTTCTACTGCCAGTGGCGGTCGAGCGGCGGAGACATAGGAGGAGGATCGGTTAACCGACCAGCATCTGCAAAGAGGGGTATAAGTTGTGGTACAACTCACCAGCCAGGGGAACTCGCCCTGCACAGCCTCCGCTCCGCCAACGATGCGGTCAGCGCTCTCTGGATCGCGGGTACCGCACGAGTACCGCTGGCCGCCGCCGCCAGAGGGCGTGGTGGTCGCGCTGGCCCACCACGCGGTCGTCGTAGGCCTCTTGGTGGTGGTGGTTCTCTTGGTTGTGCTCGTAGCATCCCACCAGGCAGTAGTGGGGGGTTTCTGGGTGGTAACGGCGGTGGTCCACCAGGTGTTGGTTGTAGGTCTCTTGGTGGTGGATAAGAAGGGCTTCTGCCAGGGATGGGTGGGGGCAGCCGGCGGCCGACTGGTCGAACCTTTGGTGGCCTGCCAGGGATGGGTGGGAGCAGCCGGCGGCCGACTGGTCGAACCTTTCGTGGCCTGCCAGGCATGTGTGATGTACGGCGGGTGAATAGTGCTTCGAATAGCCCCAGCTCTCTCGCTGGTGCCCTGCTGCTGCTGCTGCTGCTGCTGCTGCTGCTGCTGCCACCAGGACACAGTGGTCGGCCTCCTCGTCGTCGTGGTAGTGGTGGTGGTGGTGGCTGAGGGTGCACCCCAGGAGGTCTGCCACCAGCGGGTGACGCTAGGCGGGCGCGGTGTGGTGGTGGTGGTCGGCGGCAGGACGGCGCCCAGGCCCGGGCAGCACACCCCCCGCACGCTGGGCTCTCCCCGCGGCGAGAAGGATTCGGTCGAGACGCAGGCGCCGAGCGACCTCACCAGGCTGTTGATCTCGTCCTCGGAGGAGCCACGCGTCCAGCGGCAGTTGGAGCGGGTCAGACACATGCCGCTCCTGAGGTCAGAGGTCAGAGGTCAGGAGCCGCTAGACCAGCGGCAGTTGGAGCGGGTCAGACACATGCCGCTCCTGAGGTTAGAGGTCAGGAGCCGCTCGACCAGCGGCAGTTGGAGCGGGTCAGACACATGCCGCTCCTGAGGTCAGAGGTCAGAGGTCAGGAGCCGCTCGACCAGCGGTAGTTGGAGCGGATCAGACACATGCCGCTCCTGAGGTCAGAGGTTAGAAGTCAGGAGCCGCTCGACCAGCGGCAGTTAGAGCGGGTCAGACATATGCCGCTCCTGAGGTCAGAGGTCAGAGGTCAGGAGCCGCTAGACCAGCGGCAGTTGGAGCTGGTCAGACACATGCCGCTCCTGAGGTCAGAGGTCAGGAGCCGCGCGTCCAGCGGCAGTTGGAGCGGGTCAGACACATGCCGCTCCTGGGGTCAGAGGTCAGGAACCGCTCGACCAGCGGCAGTTGGAGCGGGTCAGACACACGCCGTTCCTGAGGTCAGAGGTCAGAGGTCAGGAGCCGCTAGACCAGCGGCAGTTGGAGCGGGTCAGACACACGCCGCTCCTGAGGTCAGAGGTCAGCAGACGGTCCGGCCCGCAGCACGACACGAGTCCCGCTACAGCACGAGTCCTGTATAATTGACGGACTCGACACGAGTCCCGCTACAGCCTGTATAATTGACGGACTCGACACGAGTCCCGCTACAGCCTGTATAATTGACGGACTCGACACGAGTCCCGCTACAGCCTGTATAATTGACGGACTCGACACGAGTCCCGCTACAGCCTGTATAATTGACGGACTCGACACGAGTACCGCTACAGCCTGTATAATTGACGGACTCGACTTATTCGCGTCATGACGTCAACCCTTTGGGTTCCGTTAATTGCGTGGTTCGCTGTCGTTCCATACTCGAGCCGAGATGCAACCATGATGCATATACTAGGTATAACTATAATAACCATAAACTAGGTATGTTTCTAGACACCAGGACATGCCTACCTTATAGATTTCGGTATGTTTTGTCTGCCCTGTAACTAAGTCGGGGGAGCTCGGAGCGCTGGGCTTCAGATCTCACCCGGTGTGGCAGGCCGGGTTCGAGACGCTCCGGCGTGCGCTATTTCACCTTGGCTGGGATGGTTTGTGGCCGGTGGCAGCGGTCGATCACAAGGTCAAATGACGTCAGAGGGCGGGCGACCGTGTCCAGGTATGTCCTGCACTTAAACTTTTGCTTCTAAATTCTGCCAGTTACCAGGAATTGCCTGATCGGATGTTTGGGTCAGAACCTGTTCAACAGGCTCCGCTCAGCGTAGGTTCTGACCTCGGAAATCCATCCATTGAAAAGATTCGGGCTATTTTTGTAATTTAGTTGAGTACTGTTATAAGCTAGGCAATTACCGAGCGGGAGCAAAACGCACGCGAGCTCTTACGTCAACTAGGAGGGAAATCTTCGTAGGAGCTGGACGACCCGACCGTAGCCATGGTTTTCAGAGGCTTATTTTTTGCAACTTCTGTGTCAAATTGCCTGAAAATTTGCAATGAAAACGTGTTCGTGTCGTAGAAGTATAGTTTTGAAGTTCAGAAATTCTGCTTCGTCTGAAATTCTGCTTCGTCGAGCAGCTCGCCCCGAATTACAGCACTTTTTTATCTCGGAAGTGCATTGGCAAAGCCAGTGTTTTATCTCGGAAGCGGCACACACTCGACTTATTTCCGTCATGGCCTCAGCCCTTCGGAACTAGATAATGACGAAGGCTCGCTGGCGCCCTATACTTCCGCTGATATACAAGTTTTCTGCATAAGCGAGGTATATATTCTGGACTCCTAGGACATGCACAGATTATGCACTAGATATAAAGTAGGTACCTAACTACCTACTTATGTTAAAGTGCCACGTAAAATATACATAATTTTATAAATTACGAATGTTCTTGAGTCCAGAACATACACGGTATATTACCCAAACTTGCATCTCATCTACAGGATCGGACAGCAGTGAACCCAACCGTCAACGGGACCCGATAGGTTGACGTCATCTATGACTGGAATAAGTCGAGTCCGTGGAAACACTATTCTATAATTGGATGATGCTATGAAAGTTTGAATACTAATCATATCACAAGTGCATTAATACTTTGCCACTGTGTTGTATTGCAGTCCTTGTAATAGTACAATTTCTGGTGATAATGCCTTGGTGTTTTCTTGGTGTGCGAGTGTACGCTATGGCAGCACCCAACGTGTGGTGGCACTATGTGCGGCTACTGCAGTCTCCAGACCGTGGTGGCACTATGTGTGCGGCTACTGCAGTCTCCAGACCGTGGTGGCACTATGTGCGGCTACTGCAGTCTCCATGCCGTGGTGGCACTATGTGCGGCTACTGCAGTCTCCAGACCGTGGTGGCACTATGTGCGGCTACTGCAGTCTCCAGACCGTGGTGGCACTATGTGTGCGGCTACTGCAGTCTCCAGACCGTGGTGGCACTATGTGTGCGGCTACTGCAGTCTCCAGACCGTGGTGGCACTATGTGTGCGGCTACTGCAGTCTCCAGACCGTGGTGGCACTATGTGCGGCTACTGCAGTCTCCATGCCGTGGTGGCACTATGTGCGGCTACTGCAGTCTCCAGACCGTGGTGGCACTATGTGCGGCTACTGCAGTCTCCAGACCGTGGTGGCACTATGTGTGCGGCTACTGCAGTCTCCAGACCGTGGTGGCACTATGTGTGCGGCTACTGCAGTCTCCAGACCGTGGTGGCACTATGTGTGCGGCTACTGCAGTCTCCAGACCGTGGTGGCACTATGTGCGCGCTACTGCAGTCTCCAGATCGTGGTGGCACTATGTGCGGCTACTGCAGTCTCCAGACCGTGGTGGCACTATGTGCGGCTACTGCAGTCTCCATGCCGTGGTGGCACTATGTGCGGCTACTGCAGTCTCCAGACCGTGGTGGCACTATGTGCGGCTACTGCGGTCTCCAGACCGTGGTGGCACTATGTGTGCGGCTACTGCAGTCTCCAGACCGTGGTGGCACTATGTGCGGCTACTGCAGTCTCCAGACCGTGATGGCACTATGTGCGGCTACTGCAGTCTCCTGACCGTGGTGGCACTATGTGTGCGGCTACTGCAGTCTCCAGACCGTGGTGGCACTATGTGCGCGCTACTGCAGTCTCCATGCCGTGGTGGCACTATGTGCGCGCTACTGCAGTCTCCAGACCGTGGTGGCACTATGTGCGGCTACTGCAGTCTCCAGACCGTGGTATTACCGTTGTGCGCGCTACTGCAGTCTCCATGCCGTGGTGGCACTATGTGCGGCTACTGCAGTCTCCAGACCGTGGTGGCACTATGTGCGCGCTACTGCAGTCTCCAGACCGTGGTGGCACTATGTGCGCGCTACTGCAGTCTCCATGCCGTGGTGGCACTATGTGCGGCTACTGCAGTCTCCAGACCGTGGTGGCACTATGTGTGCGGCTACTGCAGTCTCCAGACCGTGGTGGCACTATATGTGCGGCTACTGCAGTCTTCATGCTGTGGTGGCACTATGTGCGCGACTACTGCAGTCTCCAGACCGTGGTGGCACTATGTGTGCGGCTACTGCAGTCTCCATGCCGTGGTGGCACTATGTGCGGCTACTGCAGTCTCCAGACCGTGGTGGCACTATGTGTGCGGCTACTGCAGTCTCCATGCCGTGGTGGCACTATGTGCGGCTACTGCAGTCTCCAGACCGTGGTGGCACTATGTGTGCGGCTACTGCAGTCTCCAGACCGTGGTGGCACTATGTGTGCGGCTACTGCAGTCTCCAGACCGTGGTGGCACTATGTGTGCGGCTACTGCAGTCTCCATGCCGTGGTGGCACTATGTGTGCGCTACTGCAGTCTCCATGCCGTGGTGGCACTATGTGCGCGCTACTGCAGTCTCCATGCCGTGGTGGCACTATGTGTGCGGCTACTGCAGTCTCCAGACCGTGGTGGCACTATGTGTGCGGCTACTGCAGTCTCCAGACCGTGGTGGCACTATGTGCGCACTACTGCAGTCTCCAGACCGTGGTGGCACTATGTACGCGCTACTGCAGTCTCCAGACCGTGGTGGCACTATGTGTGCGGCTACTGCAGTCTCCAGACCGTGGTGGCACTATGTGTGCGGCTACTGCAGTATCCATGCCGTGGTGGCACTATGTGTGCGGCTACTGCAGTCTCCAGACCGTGGTGGCACTATGTGCGCGCTACTGCAGTCTCCAGACCGTGGTGGCACTATGTGTGCGGCTACTGCAGTCTCCATGCCGTGGTGGCACTATGTGTGCGCTACTGCAGTCTCCAGACCGTGGTGGCACTATGTGTGCGGCTACTGCAGTCTCCAGACCGTGGTGGCACTATGTGTGCGGCTACTGCAGTCTCCATGCCGTGGTGGCACTATGTGTGCGGCTACTGCAGTCTCCATGCCGTGGTGGCACTATGTGTGCGGCTACTGCAGTCTCCAGACCGTGGTGGCACTATGTGTGCGGCTACTGCAGTCTCCATGCCGTGGTGGCACTATGTGTGCGGCTACTGCAGTCTCCAGACCGTGGTGGCACTATGTGCGGCTACTGCAGTCTCCAGACCGTGGTGGCACTGTGTGCGGCTACTGCAGTCTCCAGACCGTGGTGGCACTATGTGCGGCTACTGCAGTCTCCATGCCGTGGTGGCACTATGTGTGCGGCTACTGCAGTCTCCAGACCGTGGTGGCACTATGTGTGCGGCTACTGCAGTCTCCATGCCGTGGTGGCACTATGTGTGCGGCTACTGCAGTCTCCATGCCGTGGTGGCACTATGTGTGCGGCTACTGCAGTCTCCAGACCGTGGTGGCACTATGTGTGCGGCTACTGCAGTCTCCAGACCGTGGTGGCACTATGTGTGCGGCTACTGCAGTCTCCATGCCGTGGTGGCACTATGTGTGCGGCTACTGCAGTCTCCAGACCGTGGTGGCACTATGTGTGCGGCTACTGCAGTCTCCAGACCGTGGTGGCACTATGTGTGCGGCTACTGCAGTCTCCAGACCGTGGTGGCACTATGTGCGGCTACTGCAGTCTCCAGACCGTGGTGGCACTATGTGCGCGCTACTGCAGTCTCCATGCCGTGGTGGCACTATGTGCGGCTACTGCAGTCTCCAGACCGTGGTGGCACTATGTGCGGCTACTGCGGTCTCCAGACCGTGGTGGCACTATGTGTGCGGCTACTGCAGTCTCCAGACCGTGGTGGCACTATGTGCGGCTACTGCAGTCTCCAGACCGTGATGGCACTATGTGCGGCTACTGCAGTCTCCAGACCGTGGTGGCACTATGTGTGCGGCTACTGCAGTCTCCAGACCGTGGTGGCACTATGTGCGCGCTACTGCAGTCTCCATGCCGTGGTGGCACTATGTGCGCGCTACTGCAGTCTCCAGACCGTGGTGGCACTATGTGCGGCTACTGCAGTCTCCAGACCGTGGTATTACCGTTGTGCGCGCTACTGCAGTCTCCATGCCGTGGTGGCACTATGTGCGGCTACTGCAGTCTCCAGACCGTGGTGGCACTATGTGCGGCTACTGCAGTCTCCAGACCGTGGTGGCACTATGTGTGCGGCTACTGCAGTCTCCAGACCGTGGTGGCACTATGTGCGCGCTACTGCAGTCTCCAGACCGTGGTGGCACTATGTGCGCGCTACTGCAGTCTCCATGCCGTGGTGGCACTATGTGCGGCTACTGCAGTCTCCAGACCGTGGTGGCACTATATGTGCGGCTACTGCAGTCTTCATGCTGTGGTGGCACTATGTGCGCGACTACTGCAGTCTCCAGACCGTGGTGGCACTATGTGTGCGGCTACTGCAGTCTCCATGCCGTGGTGGCACTATGTGCGGCTACTGCAGTCTCCAGACCGTGGTGGCACTATGTGTGCGGCTACTGCAGTCTCCATGCCGTGGTGGCACTATGTGCGGCTACTGCAGTCTCCAGACCGTGGTGGCACTATGTGTGCGGCTACTGCAGTCTCCAGACCGTGGTGGCACTATGTGCGCGCTACTGCAGTCTCCAGACCGTGGTGGCACTGTGTGCGGCTACTGCAGTCTCCAGACCGTGGTGTTACCGTTGTGCGCGCTACTGCAGTCTCCAGACCGTGGTGGCACTATGTGTGCGGCTACTGCAGTCTCCAGACCGTGGTGGCACTATGTGTGCGGCTACTGCAGTCTCCATGCCGTGGTGGCACTATGTACGCGCTACTGCAGTCTCCAGACCGTGGTGGCACTATGTGTGCGGCTACTGCAGTCTCCAGACCGTGGTGGCACTATGTGTGCGGCTACTGCAGTCTCCATGCCGTGGTGGCACTATGTGTGCGGCTACTGCAGTCTCCAGACCGTGGTGGCACTATGTGTGCGGCTACTGCAGTCTCCAGACCGTGGTGGCACTATGTGTGCGGCTACTGCAGTCTCCAGACCGTGGTGGCACTATGTGTGCGGCTACTGCAGTCTCCATGCCGTGGTGGCACTATGTGTGCGGCTACTGCAGTCTCCAGACCGTGGTGGCACTATGTGTGCGGCTACTGCAGTCTCCAGACCGTGGTGGCACTATGTGTGCGGCTACTGCAGTCTCCAGACCGTGGTGGCACTATGTGTGCGGCTACTGCAGTCTCCATGCCGTGGTGGCACTATGTGCGGCTACTGCAGTCTCCAGACCGTGGTGGCACTATGTGCGGCTACTGCGGTCTCCAGACCGTGGTGGCACTATGTGTGCGGCTACTGCAGTCTCCAGACCGTGGTGGCACTATGTGCGCGCTACTGCAGTCTCCAGACCGTGGTGGCACTGTGTGCGGCTACTGCAGTCTCCAGACCGTGGTGGCACTATGTGTGCGGCTACTGCAGTCTCCAGACCGTGGTGGCACTATGTGTGCGGCTACTGCAGTCTCCATGCCGTGGTGGCACTATGTGTGCGGCTACTGCAGTCTCCAGACCGTGGTGGCACTATGTGTGCGGCTACTGCAGTCTCCATGCCGTGGTGGCACTATGTGTGCGGCTACTGCAGTCTCCAGACCGTGGTGGCACTATGTGTGCGGCTACTGCAGTCTCCAGACCGTGGTGGCACTATGTGTGCGGCTACTGCAGTCTCCATGCCGTGGTGGCACTATGTGTGCGGCTACTGCAGTCTCCAGACCGTGGTAGCACTATGTGTGCGGCTACTGCAGTCTCCATGCCGTGGTGGCACTATGTGTGCGGCTACTGCAGTCTCCAGACCGTGGTGGCACTATGTGCGGCTACTGCAGTCTCCAGACCGTGGTGGCACTATGTGCGCGCTACTGCAGTCTCCAGACCGTGGTGGCACTATGTGCGCGCTACTGCAGTCTCCAGACCGTGGTGGCACTATGTGCGCGCTACTGCAGTCTCCAGACCGTGGTGGCACTATGTGTGCGGCTACTGCAGTCTCCAGACCGTGGTGGCACTATGTGCGCGCTACTGCAGTCTCCAGACCGTGGTGGCACTATGTGTGCGGCTACTGCAGTCTCCAGGCCGTGGTATTACCGTTGTGTGCGGCTACTGCAGTCTCCATGCCGTGGTGGCACTATGTGTGCGGCTACTGCAGTCTCCAGACCGTGGTGGCACTATGTGTGCGCTACTGCAGTCTCCATGCCGTGGTGGCACTATGTGCGCGCTACTGCAGTCTCCATGCCGTGGTGGCACTATGTGTGCGGCTACTGCAGTCTCCAGACCGTGGTGGCACTATGTGTGCGGCTACTGCAGTCTCCAGACCGTGGTGGCACTATGTGCGCGCTACTGCAGTCTCCAGACCGTGGTGGCACTATGTGCGCGCTACTGCAGTCTCCATGCCGTGGTGTTACCCTTGTGCGCGCTACTGCAGTCTCCAGACCGTGGTGTTACTGTTGTGTGCGCTACTGCAGTCTCCAGACCGTGGTGGCACTATGTGCGCGCTACTGCAGTCTCCAGACCGTGGTGTTACCCTTGTGTGCGCTACTGCAGTCTCCAGATCGTGGTATTACCGTTGTGCGCGCTACTGCAGTCTCCAGACCGTGGTGGCACTATGTGCGCGCTACTGCAGTCTCCAGACCGTGGTGTTACCCTTGTGCGCGCTACTGCAGTCTCCAGACCGTGGTGTTACCGTTGTGCGCGCTACTGCAGTCTCCAGACCGTGGTGTTACCCTTGTGCGCGCTACTGCAGTCTCCATGCCGTGGTGTTACCCTTGTGCGCGCTACTGCAGTCTCCAGACCGTGGTGGCACTATGTGCGCGCTACTGCAGTCTCCATGCCGTGGTGTTGCTGTTGTGCGCGCTACTGCAGTCTCCAGACCGTGGTATTACCGTTGTGCGCGCTACTGCAGTCTCCATGCCGTGGTGTTACCGTTGTGCGCGCTACTGCAGTCTCCATGCCGTGGTATTACCGTTGTGCGCGCTACTGCAGTCTCCATGCCGTGGTGTTACCGTTGTGCGCGCTACTGCAGTCTCCATGCCGTGGTATTACCGTTGTGCGCGCTACTGCAGTCTCCATGCCGTGGTGTTACTGTTGTGCGCGCTACTGCAGTCTCCAGACCGTGGTATTACCGTTGTGTGAGCTACTGCAGTCTCCATGCCGTGGTATTACCGTTGTGTGCGCTACTGCAGTCTCCATGCCGTGGTGTTACCGTTGTGCGCGCTACTGCAGTCTCCAGACCGTGGTATTACCGTTGTGCGCGCTACTGCAGTCTCCATGCCGTGGTGTTACCGTTGTGCGCGCTACTGCAGTCTCCATGCCGTGGTGTTACCCTTGTGTGCGCTACTGCAGTCTCCATGCCGTGGTATTACCCTTGTGTGCGCTACTGCAGTCTCCAGACCGTGGTATTACCGTTGTGTGCGCTACTGCAGTCTCCATGCCGTGGTGTTACCCTTGTGTGCGCTACTGCAGTCTCCAGACCGTGGTATTACCGTTGTGCGCGCTACTGCAGTCTCCATGCCGTGGTGTTACCCTTGTGCGCGCTACTGCAGTCTCCATGCCGTGGTGTTACCCTTGTGCGCGCTACTGCAGTCTCCATGCCGTGGTGTTACCCTTGTGCGCGCTACTGCAATCTCCATGCCGTGGTATTACCGTTGTGTGAGCTACTGCAGTCTCCATGCCGTGGCATTACCGTTGTGTGAGCTACTGCAGTCTCCATGCCGTGGTGTTACCTTTGTGCGCGCTACTGCAGTCTCCATGCCGTGGTGTTACCGTTGTGCGCGCTACTGCAGTCTCCAGACCGTGGTGTTATCCTTGTGTGCGCTACTGCAGTCTCCAGACCGTGGTATTACCGTTGTGTGCGCTACTGCAGTCTCCAGACCGTGGTATTACCGTTGTGCGCGCTACTGCAGTCTCCATGCCGTGGTATTACCGTTGTGTGAGCTACTGCAGTCTCCATGCCGTGGTGTTACCCTTGTGTGCGCTACTGCAGTCTCCATGCCGTGGTGTTACCCTTGTGCGCGCTACTGCAGTCTCCAGACCGTGGTATTACCGTTGTGTGCGCTACTGCAGTCTCCAGACCGTGGTATTACCGTTGTGCGCGCTACTGCAGTCTCCATGCCGTGGTGTTACCGTTGTGTGCGCTACTGCAGTCTCCAGACCGTGGTATTACCGTTGTGCGCGCTACTGCAGTCTCCATGCCGTGGTGTTACCCTTGTATGCGCTACTGCAGTCTCCAGACCGTGGTATTACCGTTGTGCGCGCTACTGCAGTCTCCATGCCGTGGTGTTACCCTTGTGTGCGCTACTGCAGTCTCCATGCCGTGGTGTTACCCTTGTGTGCGCTACTGCAGTCTCCAGACCGTGGTATTACCGTTGTGTGCGCTACTGCAGTCTCCATGCCGTGGTGTTACCCTTGTGTGCGCTACTGCAGTCTCCAGACCGTGGTATTACCGTTGTGTGCGCTACTGCAGTCTCCATGCCGTGGTGTTACCCTTGTGTGCGCTACTGCAGTCTCCAGACCGTGGTATTACCGTTGTGTGCGCTACTGCAGTCTCCATGCCGTGGTGTTACTGTTGTGTGAGCTACTGCAGTCTCCAGACCGTGGTATTACCATTGTGCGCGCTACTGCAGTCTCCAGACCGTGGTATTACCGTTGTGCGCGCTACTGCAGTCTCCATGCCGTGGTGTTACCCTTGTGTGCGCTACTGCAGTCTCCAGACCGTGGTATTACCGTTGTGTGCGCTACTGCAGTCTCCAGACCGTGGTATTACCGTTGTGCGCGCTACTGCAGTCTCCATGCCGTGGTGTTACCCTTGTGTGCGCTACTGCAGTCTTCAGACCGTGGTATTACCGTTGTGTGCGCTACTGCAGTCTCCATGCCGTGGTGTTACTGTTGTGTGAGCTACTGCAGTCTCCAGACCGTGGTATTACCGTTGTGCGCGCTACTGCAGTCTCCATGCCGTGGTGTTACCGTTGTGCGCGCTACTGCAGTCTCCATGCCGTGGTGTTACCGTTGTGCGCGCTACTGCAGTCTCCAGGGTTTGGTGCTACCATTGTGTTTGTTTGTTTGTTTATTTATGTGTAATCAAGTAGAGAAACAACGTAAACAAAATGAAATAATAGGATCGGTGCAAAAATCCAAAGAACTTAAATCACGGCACCTCTCCTAACATAAGCGTGGGACAAGTGACACGACCGCCGGAAAGAGAAATCAGAGGTTAATCGGTCGCAGCGCCAGCCGCCGCCGCCGCCGCCGCCGCCTTATTCCTTCTATTACGTAGTCCTGGAAGAGCCCCGCGAGCACCCGACCGTCGTCGCTGTGAATGTTGTGTCCATGCGTCAGTGTGTGTAGAATGTCTGTTTTTGGTAGTCTGGTAAAATCAGGACCTAATAATTGTGTTAACTGCCGAAGAAGCTTGGTCCTCAAATCTTGAAAAAGTGGACAGTAGAAAATAAAATGCTGCAAGGTCTCTGATTTGTGGCCGCATAAACAACTTTGAGAAGAAAGTCTTTGTGTTTGATAAAGATGAGCGTTGAGCTGAAGGCTCCCCGTTCTGATTTGGGTGTGATGTGTTTCCGAGTCTTGAGCCGAATGAGAAGTATGTAGGGGGTTTGGCAGTTCCGAACAGATCCGCGATGCCTTTCTTGAACCTTTTGTGTGAAGGCTGTGTTCGAAGTGTTTCTGGCAGTGTGTTCCATTTGCGGGTAGTGTTTGGGATGAATGATCGTTGGAAGGATGTTGTTCTGTTGGCGGGGTGTGTTAGTGTTCTAGAGTTTCTGAGTGTCCTTCCAATGTTGTGAACTCGTGACTGTGGGAGTATCTGTCTTATGTATTCTGGTTGTTGGTGTGGTGTGTTCGTGAGCCTGTGAAAGAACAGCTGTTTGTGCATTGTTCGTCGTGTCTTGAGTGTGTCCCATCCCAGGTCTTGTCTCAGTTTGTCTGTCGATGTTCTGAGTGAGGTCCCTGTCACCAGTATCGCCGCACGGCTCTGTACCTTTTCTAGTCGCAATTCGTCTTGTAAGGTAATGTGTCCGTCAAAAACAATGTCACAATAGTCAAAGTGTGGTCTTACGTAGGTTGTGTATATGTGACTGAGTGTGGTGCGATGTATGTCTTTGGCTACTGGATAGAGAGGGCTTAGTGCTATGTTTGCTTTTTTAATTATGTTATTCACATGTTTGTGGAATCTCAGGTCTTTTGAGAATGTGATGCCTAAGTGTTTATGTACTTCAGTGTCCGGAGAAATTATTTTTCCAGAGAAACGTAGTACTGGTGATGCTTTGTGGCTGAATGTCTGTTGAATTGTTTTGGAAATGTTGAATTGAATTGCCCATTGTCTTGCGTATTCGTCAATGGCGTCAAGGTCGCGTTGAAGAGACTGTTGTACGGTGTCAATGTCTTCAGTCGTATGAGAGGCATTCAGAGAAGTATTGTCTGCGTAGAAAATAATTTCGTTAGTGACTTTTTCGGTGAGTCCGTCTAGGTACATAAGCGCAAGGAGAGGTCCCAGAACTGAGCCCTGAGGGCATCCAGCGTTGATAGTTTGTGTCGAGGAAAAGGCGTCTCCCACCCTCACCCGTTGTGTTCTGTCTGTCAGATATGATTTCAGCCATGGGAGGAGCGGGCCAGAAATAAGAAAGTCGTTTTTGCATTTGTAAAGAAGTCCATCATGCCAAATTTGGTCAAAATATTTTTTTAATGTCAAGGAAGATCGCTGTCATGTCACGTCCTTCGTCTAGTTGTTTATAAAGTGTGTGAGTCAGATAGACCAGTTGAAGCTGAGTGCTGTGTCCCGACCTGTACCCGCTTTGTCTGTCTGTTAAGAGATGGTTGTTAGTAAGATGGGAGTATATAGAGGAAAAAACGAGTTTTTCTAGAAGTTTTGATAGACAGGACAAAAAAAACTGATAGGGCGGTATTGGCGAAAGTCGGATGGTGATCCTGAGTTTTTGAAGATAGTTGTAACGGTCGCTTCTTTCCGGCTGCTGGGGAAAATGCCTAATTCGAGAGATTTATTAAATAGTGTCGTGAGTGGTTCGTATATCAGCAGCGCTGTTAGTTTAAGCAATTTGGTGGAAACTTGATCGGGGCCGGTCGATTTGTGTATATTAAGTGAATTTAATGCTTTTAGTATTTGTTCTTGTGAAACATTAATGTGTTGCAGTGTCGGAATGGTTCTGTCATTTGCAGGATCGTCCGGTAATTCTAGTGAGTCTGTGTCGAGATTCGTTTGAGAAGTAAAGTGTCCGTTAAAGATGCTGGCTTTGTCCGTCTCGTTTGTAACTAAGTCACCGTTTGTCGTTTCTAGTGTTGGTATGTCTCTGTGATGTTTACGTCCGATCAGTGATTTCAGTGTTTGGTGATACTTGTATGGATCATGTTGATGTTCGACAAGTGTTCTGGCTGTTGTCTGTATGTAGTTGTTTCGGAGTCGTTTGTTGAGTGCTGTCACAAAGTTGCGCTGTCGTTTCCATCTGCCCCATTGTGTTGTGTCCGTTGCGTCCGAACCTTGTTGTTTGTTGTCCCTTCTTTGCTGTCTTTGCTGCGCTTGTCTAAACACTCTGTCTCTTTTGCGTATGTTCCGTCTTAGTTCACTCGTCATCCAGGGTGTGTCGTGTTTCCGTATGCGTATTGTCTTTTTGGGAATGGCGTCAGTCGCTGCTTCTAAAAGGACCGATGTGAACCGCTCAGTTGCCGTGTGTATATCACCATCAAGGACATAGTCCCAGTCAGCGTGTAGAAGTGTCTGAGTCAGTTTATCAGCGTCGAGTTTTTGGTAGTTCCAAACGTCTTTAGTCTGCGTGTTACTGTTAGCGCTAGTTGTATCTATGTTGAGTGTTATAGCGACTGGGATGTGATCAATGTTGGAGAAAGGTGGTAGGAGCCCTGAGGTTGTAATTATCGGCTTGTTGTCCGTTATGATCAAGTCTCGCAAGTTTGCAGTGTCATCTGTGGTCCTTGTCGGAGTGTTTATGATTTGAAATAGGTCCAAGGTGTCCAGTGCGTCCTTTAATTTTAGGTCGAATGAAGTCATGGTGCTTTGCGCGTAAATATGTCGGTCAAGGAAAATGTTGCCAGTGTTAAAGTCGCCCAGAATAATGACAGCACTCGGTGAGAAAGTCTGCGCCCGCGTCACGCTGTCGTTCAGTTTGTCAATGAAATCGTCGTGTCTGTCTGCTGTCAGGTTTGGTGGAATGTGCACAGTGCACGTGATAATAGTGTCATTCTTTATCTTTGTCTTTGTCCATATCCATTCTACCCCGTCTGTCTCTAACGTTGTAAGTCTGCATGTTGGTAAGCTTGAGCGTGTGTACGTCGCAACCCCTCCACCGTGTCTGGTCCTGTGTCTCGTGAATGGTGCGTGGAAGTTAGTCAGTTGGCAAAGACTCGGGTGAATGTTATCGTCTAGTTTTGTCTCGGATACGGCCAGTATGTCTATGTTGTTGTCTACAAAGTGGTCAAATTCGTCCAGTCGTCCCTCAGCGGTGATGCTATTGATGTTAACGTGACATATTTTGATTTTTGTGTTCGGTGGTGGTCCAGGATTTCTTTCAACACATCCTATGTTAAGGAGTATTGCAATATTGTGGTACATTCCCCCTAACCTATCTTGTCTGTGAGTGAAGGTTGTTTGCGTGAATAAATATGCGTGTTTTGTGAACGTGTGAGTTGTATCGCGCTCAGTAGAAGTTAAATTAATGTAGGTGTGTGCTGACGTGCATGTGAAGCGGTGCTGTGATTCAATGACCCCGCGGATCTGCTCGTCACTAGGTTGTGTTGGATACCTTGCGTTGTGTGTAGTAATGTAGTGGTGTAGTGGTGTGTTGTGGTGGTTAAACGGCGACGGTCGGGTGGCCCCCGGTGCTCCACCAGGACCCAGGGCTCGGCAGGCTCGACTCAGCAGGTCAACGGTAGGCCAGACGGCGAGCACGGCAGCGGGCAGGGCGGCCGGCTCTGCGGCAAAACAATACAATAATGAAGTTAGCATAAATACAGCGCAAAACAACAAAGTGAAGCCAGTGAGCACCCGACATAACTAATGCAACATAATATGAGACTTAAAGGGAAATAATTACCTTTTGATTTTGTTAGCAACAATTTCTTAGGCTACCGTTATGGTTTTAAAATTATTTTATTTAAATTTAAGAATTAAATTAAATTATTCCCAAATTCAAAGTTGTAAATTTGGAGAGAAAAAAAATACAAAACAAGTACCCTGTGTACTTCATGAAGGTCATTGACAAATTCGTCCTTCCCTACCATTGTTTACATCGAGTGCGGCATTTTTGGAGGCTCTGTGACGTTTCCGATCAAACTGATCCGTGAAGCAATCCGTGAAGCATCCGTGATGCATGACTGACTATCAGTATAAGTCATGAATAACAACAACATGCAAACTATACCAACTCGAATGAAATAAGGGCGGAACGATTTGAACCCCTGGCAAGCAAGTATTCGCAAAGCACTCGGCACTGCGCCACAATAGGAAAAGGCGAGGGAAATGCATATTGGATGCAATATTATTACGTCATAAGTTTCTGAAGTGTCAACTACTATGAAATATAGTGATAAAACACCTTTAATAATGATTAACAAGAAAATTCAAACTTAAAAACAAATTGAGTAAGTCTTTAATTAGCTTTCAACTCAAAATCAAATATATTTTGCAATGCTACACAAGAATGGCACCAGTGACGTCATTAACGAAGCTTGCTATGGGACTTGGGTATACTAATCAGGAGCAACTCGCCACAATGGTTAAGTGCGCCGAGAAGCATGACAATGACATTGTAAACAAATCGCCGACGCTAAATAGGTCGCCGTCGATGTGCATCGATGAGCTTCCGATTTAATTGCCAGTTTTGTGTTATTGTTTGTTAGTTTTGTTGGGGAAAATTATTATTTTTCATGATAATATAAAACATAATGTTATATACAGCCACAGACAAATTATACAAAACTCCTAATGTTGAAAACAAATGAATCGATTAAAAACAAATTGAGGGTCGCAACCACTAACTATGCCGCCGTTGATGTGCATCGATGAGCTTCCGATTTTATTGCCACTTTTTCCAATCGCTGTTAGTTTTAGAAGATCTCCGGGTATATAATCACAACAAGCAGAACGCACAATATATTTTCCACTCCATTGCGTAAAAAAGAAATATCGGAAAAGCCCGCAGTTTGATGAGGACCAAAAGTACTTGCAAGTACCGATCGTTAAAAGTGTGGAACGCTTATCAGCTATAACTTGAAATATCTTTCGGTAGGAAAGTTTTCATGCAAAATGTGATGAATTTACGATATATTTTGGTCTCGCCTGGCGATTTCAAGTGCTAGTTCCATTTTTGTGGGAAAAGGTCATTATTTTCCTTTAAACACACAGAATGGAAAGCTCAATATGGATAAAGTGAGAAACAACAGATTGATACAAACAGAAATTTACAAAAGACAGCAAAAAAACGTCAATGATAGCAATTATTACAACAAACAGGTCAACTACACAGGTCAACTACTACAGAAAGCATATGAGGGGCGAACCTCCCGGACAAAACAACAGCATGAATGGTGCGACAAGTAAAAAAACGCACTTCCCACCTTCACCAAACGTCAGCCCTACCCAGCCCTCCCTGAGCACAGTCCCCTCCCCTCTTTCCCGTCGCCCGCCTCTTCCCGGCCCCTCTACCATCTCGTGGTGACGTCACGGCACAGCTGTCTCGCCGGACGGGCAGACTGTAGCCTGCGGCAGGGCACGGCTCAGTCGCCGCGCCGGCCAAGGTCACCGGTCCTGGCAGGGGCGCGCACAGGTCGGTCGCTAGTGGGCCGAACGCTTGCCCTTGTTACGGGTCTCGCGGCTGGCCGGCACGGGCGGCGGCTCGACAGGAGCGGCCGCCCCGCCAGCAGCGCGTCCGGGTGTGGCGGCAGGGTCGGCAGAGTCAGTCACAGCCGTCAGCTCTGGGCCGTCGCCTACCAGTTCACGCAGGTCGTCGTTGGTGCTGATGATCCTGGTTTTGCCACCTCTGGTGGTCCGTACCTTCAGACGTCCGGCGTCGCTCCACGCCGCGAACAGCTTACCCTTTCGTTTCAGCTGACGAGCGACGTAGAGGACGGCCTACCTGTGAGACGTCAGATTGCCACTGATGTAGATGTTGCCTAGCTGCTGCCTCGTGAACGGGGCTCCTACTGGTGCCGACACCTCACGGAGCTTCCTGCGAGCGGCGTACATCTCCTGGCGCTGATTGTACCTTGTGAGTTTCACGATGATAGTGCGGGGTTTTGACGCCGTCTGCCGCCCGATCCGGTGACAGGCGTCGATGTCGGTCCGATGCACTACTGCAGTCTCCAGCAGGGGCGTGGGAACCGTGGGGCAATGGGGAAACTCGCCCCCCCCAACTTTGGAGCTGGAGGGGGGGGGGGGGGGGGGAGGGGCGACGCTCCCAAACTTTTTACACGATCACTCAACTCTGTATAAGAACTAAGGCATTACCACTGGATTTTGAACGGCGGCGCGCAGTGCCGCAAAATTTGGCACAGCTGTTTGAGCATAGATTACCCACACGATGTAAAAGAAAATACCTCGGGTCATCTCAGCTCAGGTCACCAGGTCAAGTCAAGTGATCACACTTCCAAAATGTTTGCGGTAGTGCCACAGCCAAAGTGATTGACCAAACGGTTTGAAACTCACAGGATCTCATCAGGTGATAAGTACCTACAATTCGTTTATCTGGATTGTGTATGCATCGGTGAACTAAGGCCAGGTCGATGTCGTGCCCCATTATAAGTCAATGAGTACACAATACAACACGTATAAATCTATAGGAAATGGCTACATTTGACCATTTCACCAGATCCACCACTCTTGTGCCAAATGCAAAGCCCTATGTCACATTTCTGATCTTTGACCTCTACGAGGTCAACTCAGGTGACCCCCCAGGTCACGCATGGTTTTCCTTCAATAACTCTTTACCTGATTTTTCTACCTCTTTACCAAGGCAGAGAAATGGGGTTTTGACCATTGTATTCGGCTTGTCGAGACAAATCACATGGTGTAAGAGTTGACCCTGACCTCAGGTCAGGCCAATTTTTGTACATGGCCTAACTAGGTCACCCAATATATCATTCGATGCGTCTCGACAAGAAAAACACAATGGTGAAATCTGTTTTAATCGACCATGCTTGTGTCAAAAGTTATTTCTTAAAAACAATTAGGCAATTATTAGAATGTTTCAAATTAAATTGTTTCTGCTGACCTAACTATTGACCTTAGGTCAATTTTGATGGAACCTTAGCGACAGCAAACAAATCAATTCTCTTTTGAACGTTTTTTTCCGCGCGTCGCTACTTTTTTTATATTTTGTCCGAATGTTTTGAATGGATGGATTTCCGAGGTCCGGCCCCGCGCTAAGCATAGCGTGTTGCGCAGGCCCTAACCCCACCACCCCATCAAGCAATTCCTGGCGTCCGGCAGAATTTAGAAGCGAAAGTTTTACGTGCCCGACATACCTGGACACGGTTCGCCCCGCCCTCTGACGTCACCTGACCTTAAGTGCGACCGCTGCCACCGGCCACAGGCCATCCCAGTCAGGGGCAAATAGCGAGCGCCGAAGCGACTCAACCCGGGCTGCCACTACCGGGTGAGGTCAGAAGTCCAGCGCTCTCCCAACTGAGCTACGTGTGCGGACATAAGCTCTTTTAGTTATCGAGATACAGATGGTTTTATCAAGGGCACTCATATACATATAGCCGTAATTTGACCTTTGGTGACCTCTGGTAACCTCAATATTGACCTGACCTAAAAATGACCCAGTACTTTCGATAGAGCTTGTCTCGAACTATGCTCGAGCTTGAGCTAATGCATCAACTTCCACTTGTCGCTACGTTGCGTGTTTTTTTTTTAAAGATCTTAGGGGGGGGGGCGGAAATCCCGCCCCCCCCCCCGGCAGTTCGTGGTTGGCGCGAACCCCCGGCAGTGCGCGTGTTAATGGACCTTAATTCGGCAACAGTTAACTAACAAACAAAATAGCTAACTAAATAACTAACTCATATATACGTAGGACAACCCTTTTCTCTGAACAATGCGTGTGTTCTAAATGCATTGGTTTGCCAGCTCACTTGCTTGAGTACAACCGTATAACGTAAATTCATACAAATGTACCTGCAACATTGATCATAACATCGTAAAACACGGCACAGCATAACTAGGTTGAAACCAAGCATGGTACAGGGACCCACAGTTGCTATGGTACACACTAAAGTCCGGCTTATCGTCTCCTCTAGCGTTTGACGGCGAACTAAGAAACGACCATACATGCATTCAAACTGCATTACTGAAAGATTTAAATTGATATATTGACGCATTGGCTCACCTTATCCATTCACTGTTTTTATGCAAAAATCCGTTTTAGCGCTTTGCGGTGGTAAAAATGATTTTTTGCTTAAAAGCAGCCAATGGATAAGGTGAGCCAATGCGTCAATATATTAATTTGAACCTCTCAGTAATGCGGTTTGAATGCATGTATGTTCGTTTCTTAATTCGCCGTCCAACATACGCTAGAGGAGAAAGAAGCCGGACCTTAGTGTGTACCATAGTAACTGCGGGGGGGGGGGCGTACTTGCACCAAATGTATGCTAAATGCATGATTTTGCCATGGTAAACTTGGTGCAAGCCCGGCACATCACCTCACCAGCTACCTCAGGTTGTTCGGGAGTCAGTCAAGCCCGCCGGTTCTGGATTCAGGCACGGTGAAAGCTCCAGCACCGCTTCTACGGCTTTGTGTGACCCTTGTACCCAGACCCGTAGTCACCCAGGCCCGTAGCTGACTACGGGCCAGCTACGGGCCTGGGTGACTACGGGCCTTCGTCCAGGGGGAGGGAGGGGGCGGCGCCTCGAAAGGGTCTCCTTCCCGAGCGTTGAAAGGGTCTCTTCCCAAGCGTTGAAAGGGTCAGACAAAACGATTGAAAAGGCACGTTACACGGATGGAAAATGCAGTATGACAGGTATGGCATGGACCATACCAACTTTTAGGAGCTGGAGTTAGCGAACTGTCATATTAACTTTGGAACTAGCGACACCAATTTGGAATCAGCTATACCAACTTTGAATATTTTTTATGCTCAAGACCTGGAACTCTTAACGAAATTGCGCCGCGGAGCGGCGCGAAATTTTGAGTCTTATGCCCTGGATATGCTTTCTCATCAATGCGTCGCATTGCGTATGATGCGGACCTCTAAAAATGCTATTGTGCGTTTAAAAGTGCGGTAAGAAAAAGTGATAAAGTGAACTATTTGCCCAATTATATAGGAAAATAGCAACATAACACATAATGCACCGAGAAACGGGCCGATTTTTTTTCTTCTAACCCGCATATAATTGAATTTGTAGTTAAATTGCGCCGCGGAGCTGCGCGAAATTGTGAGTTTTATTCCCTGGACAACTGCATTCTTACTGTTGAAAGGCCCAGGGTCCCTTCAGATCGTCTAGGGATCCTCCGACCTTTTCAACGCCCTTCCGACCTGTTCAGGGACTCATCTGGGATCCGCGAAAAGACATGATGTGGAGGGGGTGATATATATTCAATGCAAAGAGCTGCTACTCTCAGACTGGTTATTGATTCGACACTGATTGAATCGATTGGAATCGTTCAATCAAAAATTCTTGAATAAAATAATAATGTATTGACTACCAAATCTTTTGATTCATGTATGGTGATTGAATCAAAACCCGCATCAAGTCAAGGCTGATTGAATCAAAAGATTAAATGCTTCTTAACGATTAAAGTACACTGGTAAATTGTGCAAATACATGCAGTCCCAATGGCTACATTCATTTATACTGAAATAGTATTGCTGCAACAATTTTTTTAATGTTCATATATTTATATATATATATATATATATATATATATATATATATATATATATATATATATATATATATATATATATATATATATATATATATATATATATATATATATATATATATATATATATATATATATATATATATATATATATATATATATATATATGTATGTTTCCATTTGTTTTTATTTGACATAAATTCACCATATATACTTAAATGTTGAATCAAACGTGAATCCATTAAAATATTTTTTTGATTCTTTGAATCGGAAAGAATCAATTCTCAAAATTGTATCTGTGAATCGAACGGTGATTGAATCATTCAGATTCCAAAATGAATGATGATTGAATCGTTCCCAAAAAAAAGTTGAATCAATAACCAGTCTGCCTCTACAAGAAAAATATAAATCGGACCTTTCGGGTATATTGTAACACCCTGACGAAGTTTGTTACAATATACCCGAAAACTCCGCTTTTAATATTCGTTGTGGAGTAAGTCTTCTTTGTATTTAATCTTCATCTGGGATACCTACGTGCGTTTGGCCTTTCCGATCTGACCAGGGACTCCTCTGACCTTCCAAGAAGCCCCTCTTGTGTGGCAAAGGGCCCATTCGGCCTGTTCAGAAGTCCTTCCGACCTGGCTAGGGACTGCACTGGCTGCTTTGTCGCCCTGTTGACATGCTCAGGGGCCCCTCCGACCTGCCCATGGGCCTCTCCGGTCTGACTAGGAACTCATCCGGCATGTTCAAGGGTCCTTCCGACCGGTCCAGGGACCCCTTCGGTCTAGCCAAGGGCCCCTCTGACTTGCCCAGGAGCCCCTCCGATCTGCCCAGCGACTCTTCTGGCCGGACTGCGCTGGTTACTTCGTCGCCCTACCGTCATGCTCAAGGGACCCTCCGAGCTGCCCTGGGGCCCTCCGTGCTGACTAAGGGCCCATTCAGCATGTTCAGGGGCCCTTCTTACCCGCCCAGGAGTCCTTTCGGTCTGGTCAGGGGCCTCTCTGACCTGCACAGAGGCCCTTTTAACTTCCCAGGAGCCTTCTGGTCTGTCCAGGGGCCCTCCAACCTGCTCAGGGGCCCTTATGACCTGGCAAGGAACTGCGCTGGCCGCTTTGTCGCCCTGCTGACATGCTCAGGGGCCTCTCGACTTACCCAGGAGCCCCGGTGTGCTGGCTAGAGGTCCATTCGACGTGTTCAGGGGGCCCTCTGACCCACTGAGGGACCCTTTCGGTCTGTCCAGGGGTCCCTCTGACATGCACAGGGCTCTTGTGAACGTCCAAGGGGCCCTCTGGTCTTTCGTAGAGGGCCCTGGTGGCCCTAAAGAGCCTCTGAAGTACTCTAAACTCTCTAAAGACCACGATTCGCGTGGTAAAGAGCCCATGATACCGCGCTTCGCCGGTATCGTCGGCCCTTTTCGGCGCCCGCAGCGCGCCGAAAAGGGCCCTCCTGGCCTCCAGGGGGAGGGGGGGGGGGCGCCCGCCGCCTTTCTTGGCTACGTGCCTGCTAGTACCAATGTCGCTCCTTCTTCATGTTTACAAGCTTTTCTCTAGTTATTTTGTGCTTGTTAGGCGACCCATTGTCTTGTATGACATTCCATGTCCTTAAATATATGACATACTATTGGCAATAAGCAGCATTGGGTATGGAAAAGAGCGGCACACGTTGCTTCTCTTCAGTCTTAATTTGTGACGTAGTATTGCCAAAAAGTTCGCCCCCCCCAACTTCAAAGTAGTTCTCACGCCTCTGGTCTCCAGGGTTTGGTGTTACCGATGTCTGCTCTACTGCAGTCTCCAGCCCATGGTGTGTCTGTTTTCTACAAGTCTGGACTGTCAATGGTCTTCATGACTCTTCAGTTTCTACTCCGCATAAAACACAATGAGATGATTGAGTACGTGAGTTTTTTTATTATTTTTAAATCAAGTACAAGTATTTGCAAATAGCACGGTACACACACACTGCACACTGCACACACTGCACACTACCACACTATCCCTCTACTAGGCACTTATGTGTGCGGCCCTGTCTGGCCAAGCCGGGACGGTGCCAGTAGCATCGGCAAACCGTCCCGGCTCCGGGGAGGTCTGGGGGTTACTTCCCCGACCGGGGAGGGCTGGAGGATACCGCCCCGGCGCTCCAGACGGGCCGCCGCCCCGCCCGCACCGCCTCACGTTACACGCGTTCGTTTCGCGAGGCGGTGCCCCTGTCCACCGGCCGAGCGTCCGAAACGTCGGCAATAAGCATGCCGGCGTCCCGGACGACCGGCGGGCCGACCGACCCTGCAACTCGTGCCAGGGCCGGTCCCGGGTTAGCCCGGATGGGTTATGGGCGGGGGCCATATGCGTAACTGTATTTGATCAGTTCATTCTTCTTCTCTTTGTTTGATGAGAAAACTAAATAACAATAATACAAAACACTATGCAACAAAACGTGTTAGACCTACGCTACGCAGATGACACTGCCATAGTCGCATGATCCCATTTCTTTTTAAATTCTCTTTGATCATCCTTGCACAGCGCAACCATATGCTCCAGTTCACGATCAGCCCGGAGCCACCTGATAACCTCATTGAAGCTCAAATACTCCCTTTTTGCAATAATCATCTTAGCGACTACAATTACATGATTTACAAAAGTTGATGTCCCGAGGCCTAGAAGCACAGTCTTGGCACTAAAGTCCGACCCCGTATCCAGAATATGATTCGTTACAAGCCAGTCTTTAATTGTTTTCCAAAAAGTCTGCACAAAATGGCAATGCCAAAATTTATGCTCGATATTATCTTCTTCCCCCCGACACCGATTGCAATTGCTAGATTCCGCCACTCCAATCCGCTACAGCAAACGTTGAGTAACATGTGTCCTGGTAATAATTTTATACTGAATACTACGATACCGCATTGAACTTGTTGCTAGTATATTATTCCAATACACATCATTCCATGCAACATTCATGAACGTTTCGTTCCACTTGCTTTCCCATTTATGTGTATGTTCTCTGTGTATTTGGTTCTCTATCATTTTCCGATAAATATGTGTTTGCGAAAGTATGAACGCTAAAGACGGGTCTATCAGAGGTCCAAATAATTTAGTATTGTTTGCTATCCTCCAACTCCTGGGAAGACTAGACACCAGACAATCGTTATCAAATTGCACACCTGCTATCCCGAAAAATAGTGTTTAGTGCTTGCATAAATTCAAGCGGCGGATTGGGCAAGGCCGAGAAAAGATGTGTCAGTTTGGGTAAGAGCAAACTTTTAATCACACAGATTTTCCCATAAATGGTGAGGTGCCGTCGCTGCCAAGTTTTGATCACCGCTTTCATTTCGTCTAGTTTATTCTCAAAATTATTTTTACACATATTCTGGAAATTGTTTTCAAAAATAATTCCCAGAACTTTCATCTGCTTGGTCCACTGAATCGGTAGTTCCTCACATACTACGTGAGTTGATCGAGCAACTTCGAAAATGCGGACTCAGGAAATGCAGCCACCCTTAACGCATGGTGCACCCAAGGCAGCAGCGCAACAGGAGTAGTGGATTGCATCCAATACAGTCGGTAAGCAATTTGCATTGCCTTTTCTAATTCAAAGTAAGCCGTTCTTAAATGTTCTTTTAATTGGGAACGGATACTTTACAATCGCCGCGTCCGCTCGGTTTCTGACCCGATACGGGCGATTTACTGGTATGCACCTAATACACCGTACTCTGTATGTATGTTTTAGAGCACAGAATATACATGCGTGGCTTATGCTCCAAACTTCCATCTCAGCTCAGGTATGGAGCGGCAGCGAGTCCTGACCGTTAACCTGATCGTGATCAGCACCTGATCGTTATCAGCACCTGGTCGTGATCAGCACCTGATCGTTATCAGCACCTGATCGTTATCATCACCTCTCGTTATCAGCACCTGATCGTTATCAGCACCTGATCGTTATCAGCACCTGATCGTGATCATCACCTGATCGATATCAGCACCTGATCGTGATCATCACCTGATCGATATCAGCACCTGATCGTTATCATCACCTGATCGTTATCAGCACCTGATCGTTATCAGCACCTGGTCGTTATCAGCACCTGATCGTTATCAGCACCTGATCGTTATCAGCACCTGATCGTGATCATCACCTGATCGATATCAGCACCTGATCGTGATCATCACCTGATCGATATCAGCACCTGATCGTTATCATCACCTGATCGTTATCAGCACCTGATCGTTATCAGCACCTGGTCGTTATCAGCACCTGATCGTTATCAGCACCTGATCGTTATCAGCACCTGATCGTGATCAGAATCTGATCGTTATCATCACCTGATCGTTATCAGCACCTGCACGTGACCAGGACCTGATCGTTATCAGCACCTGATCGGTTGACAACATGACGCAGATAGAGTGAGTCTGTTGTTGATTCTTATTTTAACAAATCTGCCTACAGCCTATATAGCATACGACACGAGTCCCAGGCTGTCTGACCTCCAGCTTATATAACACTGTATCGCGACATAATTGCAGACTCAT
>JAXIVJ010003338.1:55000-95476 GCA_036785665.1 Chirona hameri
TGGTGGACAGTGACTGGACACGATCTTGGTGGACAGTGGTGGACAGTGACTGGACACGATCTTGGTGGACAGTGGTGGACAGTAACTGGACACGATCTTGGTGGACAGTGGTGGACAGTAACTGGACACGATCTTGGTGGACAGTGGTGGACAGTGACTGGACACGATCTTGGTGGACAGTGGTGGACAGTGACTGGACACGATCTTGGTGGACAGTGGTGGACAGTAACTGGACACGATCTTGGTGGACAGTGGTGGACAGTAACTGGACACGATCTTGGTGGACAGTGGTGGACAGTGACTGGACACGATCTGGATAAATACTCTGGTAAGCAAAAGTGATAATTATTCGGGAATGTTATTTGTCCCGTAGTTGATTACGACGTATTGTCTGAACGACCGTTTTTTGGTACGATTCCTTTAGTCTCATTTACATTACTGTTTTCATCAAACCTCATAGATAGCTCATGTCCTTGGATCACAATGGCTAGGGCTAACTTCACACACATTGCCTAACAAGAGT
This sequence comes from Chirona hameri, assembly GCA_036785665.1. Classification (NCBI taxonomy): domain Eukaryota; kingdom Metazoa; phylum Arthropoda; class Thecostraca; order Balanomorpha; family Balanidae; genus Chirona; species Chirona hameri. Next base: position 55,524 of record JAXIVJ010003338.1, read on the forward strand.
ATAAAATGCAGCGACTTTAGAGCATATATCCGGGTTCGCGTTCATTTACTTGCAACTTCGTAAACCTCTCGAAAAGTAAATGATAGTGAATCCCATTCATTCGTAGACGAGATTCCAGTGTCACGAATGTCAGAAAGCTGAATATCTTGAGCATGAATGAAACATGTTTATCAAGAGTGGGTTTTGTTGTGCAGGTTTTGCACACGAGCTTAACCTTTGTCAGGAATCCCACAAGCTACCAGGATATATTGTGTGAGGTCTGGCCGACCTGTGACTTCCGACATGGGATAGAGTCCGAGTCAGCTGTCTTTCTTTACACCACAGTCCGGTTAACATCCATGACGTAATTGGGTTTAACGGGCTCTGCTTTGCTAAATCTGACCAAACGCGAGTCCCGAGTTTGTGGAAAATGTGTGTTCAACTGCGTGCAGTTTCAACAGTTTCCACAAACTGTTGAACACACAGTTTGTAGAAACTGTATTTTCAACTGTGTGTAGTTATTTGCATTGGACTCCTAAAATATTGCTTAATTAGCTATATACAAATTAAACGGTATGATTAAATGATTGAGCCGGAGAGATTAGTCTATAGAGGTGGAATGGTGAACGTCAAGTTAGTATAAAATTACATTCCTGAGTCAAATATAAGTCACCGGTTCATGTTGATGTTGTTTATTTTTAAATCAATTAGAAAAACAACGTACACAAAATGAAAGAATAGGATCGGTGCAAAAGTCCAAAAGACTTAAGTCACGGCACATCTCCTACTATAAACATGGGACAGGTGACACAACCGCCGGCATCAAGTGAAATAAGAGGTTAGTCGGTCGCAGCGCCAGCCGCCGCCGCCGCCGCCGCCGCCCGTCGTTGCAGTCACTTTCAGAGTGCATACATCTAAGGTTTCCAATCCTATAAAGCCACCGATCCAGTTGGATACAATCGAATTTTACTAAACTTTCACGAAAATAAATGCTCTAATGACTCTAATGATATGCTCTAATGATAAGTATCTAATGACACTACATAAAAGACAAATATTGTTAAAGGTAGGCACCAGAAAGACATATTAAGACGAAAGATAATGGGTGAGATATGGGATAAGACGAAGACTTTATGGGTGAAACGCTGCCACCTCCGTTGGCAGGGTCACTCACATGCGACGAATGAAGAGAACAATTTAACTAAAACGGAATGTTAATGTCAACGAACTATTTCCAAAGAATAGTCTATAGAGGATGAATGTTGAACGTCAGAGGCGGATCCAGTTGTGGGGCAAAATGGGCAATTGACCCCCCCCCCCCACCCAAGCGAAAAGTCGGGGGGGGGGAGGAAAGTATGTTTTTGCCCCCCCCCCAAGTTGGAGTAAAAGTTGCCATTTTTATCTTTCCGAAATGCATTTTAGCTGTTTTTAGCAACTACCATTTGCTTTAAAAAATGCACATACAATTTTTCATATATATATATAATTAATAGCGAAGTAAAGCCGAACGACTGTAATAAGTCTGTTACGTTATACTTCCTAAAGATGTTAATATTTGCGTCGCCTTGTTTGTGACAATCCCTGACATATATCTGTCCAACTGTTGTCGGTGCATGGCCAGTAGAGATCCAGGAAATCTTGAAAAATATGGTCCAGACTACGTGCCGCACCATTCAAGAGATGTAGTGTACCGAGTTGCAATTGGTAACGTTTCACTGTTATCAACGCTGGCATTTACTCTACTCGCTGCAGGCTGAAATATCCCGATACTGTCAATGTATTCAGATTGCGAGCCTACGCACCATTGCTACATCACTGCTGTCACTGTCGTTATATTTTTAATCAAACTCCAGTACGCAGGTATGGATTTACTGCATCTCTTATGGCGTATATTGCTATCTGACATTGTCTTGTCCTCCCATCCTTTCCATATATAGCTATTTCCTTTCAGTACGAGCACTTAGTGGCGTACACAATCATGACAACCTACAACTCCGCAATGCAGTTTTGTCTTACCATTGCCAGTAGGATAATCAAACGGCCGCTGACGAGCCGTCTCCAAAGCTGAACTTTTGAAAGCCTCATTCGTAACGCTTTGGCTCTCCACAGCATGCGGACACGTGCATGACCGCCGGCCGTGGCACAGAGCAGCTGCAGCCTGCTCTGATATTTTGTGTCCCGCGCCCTTTAACCTGTTCCGTCCTCTCATCCCAAGTCGTCCTGGGTCCCAAGTCGTCACCCTACCAGCATGCACGGATGTTATACATTAATGTTATTAAAGCTGGAAATGTGCACTTTCTCGTTTTTCCACATTTTGCTTGCGTCGATCCTATCACATCCTTGCCAGCTGCCACTGGATCAGCATGCATCTTGTTTGTGCGCTTTACCGATTGACGCCCACCGTAACCAAACATATGGAAGGAGTGAAATTGGAACCTCAAACGCATTCACATTCAGCCCTTTTAGCACATCCAGCCGGAACAGTGATACCAGTTGTGGTACGAAGAATTTCATGCCAAATCCTTCGTGGAATATTTTACGTAAATACATTCATATATACTTTCGCTGAAGATACCGTTTTAGCTCTGGTTGTATTCCGTATTTTCATAAAGATATTCCTAGATTATATGTCCAGTGAGATATTCAGTTTTGTTAAAGGGCTAACGTTCTAATGATCATCGTTTTCACATTCGGGCATCTGAATCACTTACGACTCTTGGGGACGACGTGGCAGTAAGTGACATCCAGATCGCGGAGAGGCTCATATTCGTGATGGTAGCGTAGCTCCGTGTAGGTGTTACAAGTCTTTCGTATTTTGATAATTTAGTGACTAAGTACTTTTAATTATCGTACGAACGCTAAGGGACGTAATAGCCGAGTGGTTAAGACGTCTGGCTCTCACGTGGGGAGCCCGTGTTTTGAACTCCGGTAGAGCTATGGCCCCTGGGCGTTAGTATAACCAATGTGTTCGCTGGCGAGTGGTGCTCCATAAGAGTTGGCGACCAAGTGGGTCGTCAATTCTTTTATAAAAATGGAAAAGGATCGTGCGAACGCCAAATGTATAACCGTATTTTATGGAGGTGATATGTTATACCATGTTATGGTTATCCAGATTTGTGCACACGGTTCACTTGGTCGTCTTATGATCCTATTACTATGTAACAAAAGTGAAATTAGGTTACAAACCTGACCCGGTAAACAACAGGCTAGCGTTCCGGCGCATTTACCGTTCGTCGGTGCACGGAGAGTTGTGACAAAACGATAACGGAGATGCCAAACGTCCTCGTTTGAAGCAGGCTCCTTCTTACCTTTTGGTAAAGAAATAACACTTTAATTTCGATGTCCGTTTAATATCATCTTTAGAACTTGCGTCAGCATATTGCAGGTCGATAAAGTATTTAAATATGCTTAGACGTTACTTTTTTACATCCTACCGTTTGTGTGGTACCGTTATGACACGGCCGTCTCCAAAACAGGTGCTTGTCAGTTATCGGCTCTCGACGTCATGCTGTTATGCTATTCAAACTATGTTTGTTTTAAATTATGAGTCTTTGCAACGAAAAATTTGGGTATCTGAAGGTCAGGTACGTACTACGTAGCCAAAGAGTTTAATTGCTGTCATAACTGTCAATTCTTGCATTTTGCTGAAAGATTGATACATTACTGTCATTAAAACGTAATTAAGTCTTCTTCACGTACGGGACCATGCTCCCCCCCCCCCCCCCCCGAGCAAATAAAATGGGATTTTCTGACGACCCGACCCTATCCCCCCCCCCACCGGTCAACAACATTGAGAAAAATCCTGGCTACATGCCTGCTGAAGGCCGAAATTTGATTGAACGTCAAGTTAGTATACAATTTACGGCCCTCAACGGAACCAATCCGTCTTAGTCACCTTAAATCTAACAGAGATTGTAAATCCCATCCGACATTTGAATAGCATACCCAGCAATTGCTGTCATAACTGTCAATTCTTGCATTTTGCTGAAAGATTGATACATTACTGTCATTAAAACGTAATTAAGTCTTCCTCACGTCATTATTGGGAATGCAAATGCCATCTTATAAATCGCATATCTATCAGGCCCTTCCAAACACTACGGAACGCTCCAAGCAGAGTGATTAACAGCTCCATCAGGTCACTGGGTTGGGGGAATCAGGAGCACCATCCCTGACGCACACGACTCAGAATAAGCAGCTGCGTAGGCAGCCAGGCGGACTGCGGAGGTCGAGGCTGTGCCCCACGTGGTTCAGTACCGTGGCCTCTGGGACTCCCGCCGCCGCTGCCGCCGCCGCCGCCGCCGCCGCTGCTGCTGCCTTGGCAATGACCTTCGGTGGCTGGCCGGATAAAGAACTCTGGCCAGGTGAGTGACCGAGCGGCGCGCGGTGGCGTCCCCTGTGGCGGGCGGGGCAGGCGGGCCGGGTGGGCCGGGCGGGCCGGGCGGGCCGGGCGGGTCCGCTAATAGGTACACGGCCACACGACACCGGCGCGACCGCAGCCCCACCGCTGCAGGAGCCGCGCCGATGCCGGGTGCAGGCCACCTCCGCCGCTGTCGCCACGACCCGGACCGGCAGACAGCATGGAGGAGGCCGCCCCAACCGGTCGGGATGGCTGTCTTGTCCGGCTGGCAGGGAGGGTGGCAGGGACAGGTGGTAGGTACGGGTGGCAGGAACGGGTGGTGGGGACGGGTGGCGGGGACGGGTGGCGGGGGCAGGTGGCGGGGACGGGTGGTGTGGACGGGTGGCGGGGACGGGTGGCGGGGACGGGTGGCGAGGACGGGTGGTGTGTACGGGTGGCGGGGACGGGTGACGGGGACGGGTGGCGAGGACGGGTGGTGTGTACGGGTGGCGGGGACGGGTGACGGGGACGGGTGGTGTGGACGGGTGGCGTGGACGGGGAACGGGGACGGGGAACGGGTGGCGGGGACGGGTGGCGGGGGCAGGTGGCGGGGACGGGTGGTGTGGACGGGTGGTGGGGACGGGTGACGGGGACGGGTGGCAGGGACGGGTGACGGGGACGGGTGACGGGGACGGGTGGCAGGGACGGGTGGCGGGGACGGGTGGCGGGGACGGGTGGTGTGGACGGGTGGTGTGGACGGGTGGTGTGGACGGGAGGCGGGGACGGGTGGTGGGGACGGGTGGTGGGGACGGGTGGCAGGGACGGGTGACGGGGAACGGGTGACGGGGACGGGTGGTGGGGACGGGTGGTGGGGACGGGTGACGGGGACGGGTGGCAGGGACGGGTGACGGGGACGGGTGACGGGGACGGGTGGTGGGGACGGGTGACGGGTGACGGGGACGGGTGACGGGGACGGGTGGTGGGGACGGGTGACGGGTGACGGGGACGGGTGACGGGGACGGGGACGGGGACGGGTGGTGGGGACGGGTGGTGGGGACGACGGGTGGTGGGGACGGGTGGTGGGGACGGGTGGTGGGGACGGGTGACGGGGACAGGTGGTGGGGACGGGGACGGGTGGTGGGGACGGGTGGTGGGGACGGGTGGTGGGGACGGGTGGTGGGGACGGGTGGTGGGGACGGGTGGTGGGGACGGGTGGCGGGGACGGGTGACGGGGACGGGGACGGGGACGGGGACGGGTGACGGGGACGGGTGGTGGGGACGGGTGACGGGGACGGGTGACGGGGACGGGTGGTGGGGACGGGTGACGGGGACGGGGACGGGTGGTGGGGACGGGTGGTGGGGACGGGTGACGGGGACGAGTGGTGGGGACGGGGACGGGTGGTGGGGACGGGTGGTGGGGACGGGTGGTGGGGACGGGTGGTGGGGACGGGTGGTGGGGACGGGTGGTGGGGACGGGTGGTGGGGACGGGTGGCGGGGACGGGTGACGGGGACGGGGACGGGGACGGGGACGGGGACGGGGACGGGGACGGGTGACGGGGACGGGTGGTGGGGACGGGTGACGGGGACGGGTGACGGGGCCGGGTGGTGGGGACGGGTGACGGGGACGGGTGGTGGGGACGGGTGACGGGGACGGGGACGGGTGGTGGGGACGGGTGGTGGGGACGGGTGGCGGGGACGGGTGGTGGGGACGGGTGACGGGGACGGGTGACGGGGACGGGTGGTGGGGACGGGTGACGGGGACGGGTGACGGGGACGGGTGGTGGGGACGGGTGGCGGGGACGGGTGACGGGGACGGGTGACAGGGACGGGTGGTGGGGACGGGTGACGGGGACGGGTGACAGGGACGGGTGGCGGGGACGGGTGACGGGGACGGGTGGCGGGGACGGGTGGCGGGGACGGGTGACGGGGACGGGTGACGGGGACGGGTGACGGGGACGGGTGGCGGGGACGGGTGACGGGGACGGGTGACGGGGACGGGTGGCGGGGACGGGTGACGGGGACGGGTGGTGGGGACGGGTGACGGGGACGGGTGGCGGGGACGGGTGACGGGGACGGGTGACGGGGACGGGTGACGGGGACGGGTGACGGGGACGGGTGGCGGGGACGGGTGACGGGGACGGGTGACGGGGACGGGTGACGGGGACGGGTGACGGGGACGGGTGGCGGTGACGGGTGGCGGGGACGGGGACGGGTGGTGGGGACGGGTGACGGGGACGGGTGGTGGGGACGGGTGGCGGGGACGGGTGGCGGGGACGGGGACGGGTGGTGGGGACGGGTGACGGGGACGGGTGGTGGGGACGGGTGGCGGGGACGGGTGGCGGGGACGGGTGGCGGGGACGGGTGGTGGGGACGGGTGACGGGGACGGGTGACGGGGACGGGTGGTGGGGACGGGTGACGGGGACGGGTGACGGGGACGGGTGACGGGGACGGGTGACGGGGACGGGTGGCGGGGACGGGTGACGGGGACGGGTGACGGGGACGGGTGACGGGGACGGGTGGCGGGGACGGGTGACGGGGACGGGTGACGGGGACGGGTGGTGGGGACGGGTGGCGGGGACGGGTGGCGGGGACGGGTGGCGGGGACGGGTGGTGGGGACGGGTGACGGGGACGGGTGGCGGGGACGGGTGGCGGGGACGGGTGACGGGGACGGGTGACGGGGACGGGTGGCGGTGACGGGTGGCGGGGACGGGGACGGGTGGTGGGGACGGGTGACGGGGACGGGTGACGGGGACGGGTGACGGGGACGGGTGGTGGGGACGGGGACGGGTGGCGGGGACGGGTGGTGGGGACGGGTGGTGGGGACGGGGACGGGTGGCGGGGACGGGTGGTGGGGACGGGGACGGGTGGCGGGGACGGGTGACGGGGACGGGTGACGGGGACGGGTGGTGGGGACGGGTGGTGGGGACGGGTGGTGGGGACGGGGACGGGTGGCGGGGACGGGTGGTGGGGACGGGTGGTGGGGACGGGGACGGGTGGCGGGGACGGGTGGTGGGGACGGGGACGGGGACGGGGACGGGTGACGGGGACGGGTGACGGGGACGGGTGGTGGGGACGGGTGGTGGGGACGGGTGACGGGGACGGGTGGTGGGGACGGGGACGGGTGGCGGGGACGGGTGGTGGGGACGGGTGGTGGGGACGGGGACGGGTGGCGGGGACGGGGACGGGTGGTGGGGACGGGGACGGGTGGCGGGGACGGGTGACGGGGACGGGTGGTGGGGACGGGTGGTGGGGACGGATGACGGGGACGGGTGACGGGGACGGGTGACGGGGACGGGTGGTGGGGACGGGGACGGGTGGCGGGGACGGGTGGTGGGGACGGGTGGTGGGGACGGGGACGGGTGGTGGGGACGGGTGGTGGGGACGGGTGGTAGGGACGGGTGGTGGGGACGGGTGGTGGGGACGGGGACGGGTGACGGGGACGGGTGACGGGGACGGGTGGTGGGGACGGGTGACGGGGACGGGTGACGGGGACGGGTGACGGGGACGGGTGACGGGGACGGGTGGCGGGGACGGGTGGTGGGGACGGGTGACGGGGACGGGTGGTTGGGACGGGTGGTGGGGACGGGTGACGGGGACGGGTGACGGGGACGGGTGGTGGGGACGGGTGGTGGGGACGGGTGACGGGGACGGGTGACGGGGACGGGTGGCGGCTGGGAGAGGCGTGATGCTGATATTCGCCAGACGTGGGGTGTTGACCTTAACTGAACCCACGGCTGGCGTTGCAGACCGCTGCACTTAACGCAACTTTTGGTCATGACACATCTGTTTAGATTCAGTGCAAGGAGCTAATCACTTACACAGAGCCACGTAAGAGATAATGGCGCGTGTGTGTGTGTGTGCGTGTGTGTTGGATGCAATTTACGTCAGAGCTGTAGTGCTTTCAAACCACCGGACATAACCCTGACGGAGCTAATCCAGTATCGCTTTCAGACCCTGCCGACCGTCGCATAAGCCTGGACTAGCTGTGCAAACAAACACGGTCCAGCCCGCCGCGCTCCAAGCGAGGGAGGGGCGCAGTCACGTGGGCCGGCCGGCGGTCGGGGTAGCGCAATAGCCTCCTCCACTGTCTGAGATGAACGAGTAATCTCCACCCACTGCTGACTGAAGGCCGCCCCGCCGGTGTAGCGTCACCCGCCGCCCCGATGTGTCGCGCGCGCAGCCGGTGGGCGCAGTGTACAGCCAGCGTACAGCCAGCGTAGGATGGGTTGTGCGGGATATTGCTGGGGCCGCTCGGGGTAGAGTATTGCTGGGGCCGCTCGAGATGGGACATTGCTGGGGCCGCTCGAGATGGGACATTGCTGGGGCCGCTCGAGATGGGACATTGCTGGGGCCGCTCGGGGTGGTGATCTATATTGACCTGAGTCGTCGAGTACCGAGGCCTGATGACAGATTGATTATACCCGGCATAACCCGGCCTGACCCGGTCTCTTTCGAGTTGACCTGACCTGACCCGGTCTGACCCGGTCTGACCTATCACGACCTGACCCGACCTGACCCGGTCTGACCTATCACGACCTGCCCTGACTTTACTCTGACCCTGCCTGACCCGGACCTGGTCCGACCGTCGCGGCAGTGCCGACCGACTGCGCAGCAGCCCAGCCTTCTTCCTGCCGGCCGACCCACGCCGACCTCCGCGATGGCCCAGTAAAGAACTGGCCGTCGTCGACACCGTTAGTTAACCTCATTGGGCTCGGCCGACGCCGGCTGTACCAGCGACCGGGGGCCGGGGCGGCTGATCAATAGTGATGGGTGACGCCGGCTGTACCAGCGACCGGGGGCCGGGGCGGCTGATCAATAGTGATGGGTGACGCCGGCTGTACCAGCGACCGGGGGCCGGGGCGGCTGGTCGATAGAGTGATGGGTGACGCCGGCTGTACCAGCGACCGGGGGCCGGGGCGGCTGGTCGATAGAGTGATGGCCGACGCCGGCTGTACCAGCGACCGGGGGCCGGGGCGGCTGGTCGATAGAGTGATGGGTGACGCCGGCTGTACCAGCGACCGGGGGCCGGGGCGGCTGGTCGATAGAGTGATGGGTGACGCCGGCTGTACCAGCGACCGGGGGCCGGGGCGGCTGGTCAATAGAGTGATGGGTGACACCGGCTGTACCAGCGACCAGGGGCGGCTGGTCGATAGAGTGATGGGTGGCGGAGTAAGCGGCTGCCAGCGGCACCCTGGCCTCCGCCAGCAGAGTGGGACGATTCAGACCTGAGGCCAATTTCACAAAGCCCAAAAAATTGTAATTACAAAGAATTTCTTTGTTATTACAAATAATTTTTACACACGTTTGTAGTTTGGATTTCACAAAACTCCAGGGCAGTAAATCTCAATTTACTATTTACAAACTAGTTTACAAAGATATTGTTTGTAAAAATGTTTGCAATTGCACATGTTCTATTTCTCAAAGGTTAACGGAAGTGAGGAAATGTTTGCAATTACACACTTGTAATTCCAGTGGGTCAGAGGTTCTGAATTTCAGAAACTGCATTGATAGTTGACGCAGTTTGACAGTTCAGGTTATTTTCTTGGTGAGGTTGTTACGTTGCCGAGGTTGTTAGGGTAATGGTTTAGTTATACATAAGTATGGCTGCCAAAAAAGTTATTTCCCCGAGAGATTCGAACATCCGAGAGATTCGAGATACAATCCGTAAATCTCCAGCTTTGAAGTCCAGTCACAGTGCACCTTACCGATTACGCTATGATGTGAGGGGCGCCTCCGCGCGGAGAAACCACATGGCGATAGAATTGCTGCGGTCAACGATGTCTTGTGCAATGTGCAGTGAACCTTCACCCTTTGCGACGTAGGAAATCGGCTAGGTTAGGTGAAAAAATGGTCGAGAAATTCAACGATCTTTCTTTTTTAGAGTAGTTATGTTGTTATGCCCCGTCACCCGGTGAATGGCCAAATTCTGTTTACTCTAATTGCTTACCCAGATGTATTTTTACGATCAGAGTTTGCATTCCGATGAAATGTAATTAAAAGATAATTCTCCCTATAAATAATTTTATTTTTAATAGAAAAATTAAACACAATGTAAATATTTGTTAAATCAATTTGTTAACAATCAATTTATTTGTCATTAGCATCAAGTTTAATACAAACGTTCTTGATTTCAAGGTTTCTGCTGTACTAACATTTGTGTTTACAATTTTCTTTACAATCCGTAATTCAGAGGTGGTGAATGTTTGTGAAATGTCTTTTGTGAACAAGCTTGCAATATTTTCTTGCGTTTGTAATCGCAAACATGTGTACTAAACATGTGTACAAACATGTGTAACTAACTTCTTTGTGATATTGGCCTCTGCTCAGGACTCATTCAGCCGTGACTCATCCTGCTGATTTCTCTTTTGCGTCTGTTACCAGATACCATCATTCGCCTGGTACACAGTGTGTCATGTGTGGATGATTATCAGTTTCAGAGGTTGTCTTCATTGACCTGGAGGTGATTCATAGTGAATCCCTCGTCGTATTGTTCTCCCGGGTAGCTCGGTAAGCAGAGTGCTTGGCTTACAATCTGACCCATCTGACAAGGTCGAGTCGCTTCGGCGCTGGCTATTTGCCTCTGGCGGAGATGACCTGCGGCCGGTGGCAGCGACTGAGTTCAAGGTCAGATGCAGCCAAGAATCGGGCGGGCCGACCTCAGCCGTTGGAGGAAATAAAAGTTTAGCTATTCAATTATGCTGTAGGTATATCTGGAAGTCCAGGTATCGGAAGATTTGGTCATGGTACGCGCAACAAGCATTGCTTAGCATGTGTCCTGGTCTCCGAAATCCGTTGGATCAAAACATTCGGACTAAATTAAAAAGTAGCAGCCCTCAGCTAAACTCGTACGTCTTCCCACCCTGTCTTGAGACCTTGTGTATCCCTCCCTGCCGTCTGGGTACTCTCCATATCTCTACATCTCGTCTGAGTACCCTGTATTGTACAACCCTCCCTGAATACCGTCCTGGTACTCTGTAAGTTTACGCGTACAGTATATCCCTCGCTTTCTCCGTCCCTTCTCGATACTCTACACAGTCCTCTTCCCTCCCGTCTCAATTCCTCCCTTTCTCCGTCCCTTCTCGATACTCTACACAGCCCTCTTCCCTCCCGTCTCAATCCCTCGCTTTCTCCGTCCCTTCTCGATACTCTACACAGCCCTCTTCCCTCCCGTCTCAATCCCTCGCTTTCCCGTCCCTTCTCGATACTCTACACAGCCCTCTTCCCTCCCGTCTCAATCCCTCGCTTTCGCCGTCCCTTCTCGATACTCTACACAGCCCTCTTCCCTCCCGTCTCAGTACTCTGTACCAACCGTCCCTCCTTCCCTCCCTCCCGGGTGGGTACTTTGCCTACCCCTCTCTCCCTGTCTCAGTACTCTGTATACCCCTCTCTCCCTGTCTCAGTACTCTGTATACCCCTCTCTCCCTGTCTCAGTACTCTGTATATCCCTCTCTCCCTGTCTCAGTACTCTGTATACCCCTCTATCCCTGTCTCAGTACTCTGTATACCCCTCTCTCCCTGTCTCAGTACTCTGTATACCCCTCTCTCCCTGTCTCAGTACTCTGTATACCCCTCTCTCCCTGTCTCAGTACTCTGTATACCCCTCTCTCCCTGTCTCAGTACTCTGTATACCCCTCTCTCCCTGTCTCAGTACTCTGTATACCCCTCTCTCCCTGTCTCAGTACTCTGTATACCCCTCTCTCCCTGTCTCAGTACTCTGTATACCCCTCTCTCCCTGTCTCAGTACTCTGTATACCCCTCTCTCCCTGTCTCAGTACTCTGTATACCCCTCTATCCCTGTCTCAGTACTCTGTATACCCCTCTCTCCCTGTCTCAGTACTCTGTATACCCCTCTCTTCCTGTCTCAGTACTCTGTATACCCCTCTCTCCCTGTCTCAGTACTCTGTATACCCCTCTCTCCCTGTCTCAGTACTCTGTATACCCCTCTCTCCCTGTCTCAGTACTCTGTATACCCCTCTCTCCCTGTCTCAGTACTCTGTATACCCCTCTCTCCCTGTCTCAGTACTCTGTATACCCCTCTCCCCCTGTCTCAGTACTCTGTATACCCCTCTCTCCCTGTTTCAGTACTCTGTATACCCCTCCTCCCTCCTTCTCGGTACTGTTACACCCCTCCTCCCTCCTTCTCGGTACTGTTACACCCCTCCTCCCTCCTTCTCGGTACTGTTACACCCCGCTCTCCTCCTTCTCGGTACTGTTACACCCCTCCTCCCTCCTTCTCGGTACTGTTACACCCCACTCTCCTCCTTCTCGGTACTGTTACACCCCTCCTCCCTCCTTCTCGGTGCTGTTACACCCCTCCTCCCTCCTTCTCGGTACTGTTACACCCCACTCTCCTCCTTCTCGGTACTGTTACACCCCTCCTCCCTCCTTCTCGGTGCTGTTACACCCCTCCTCCCTCCTTCTCGGTACTGTTACACCCCTCCTCCCTCCTTCTCGGTACTGTTACACCCCACTCTCCTCCTTCTCGGTACTGTTACACCCCTCCTCCCTCCTTCTCGGTGCTGTTACACCCCTCCTCCCTCCTTCTCGGTACTGTTACACCCCACTCTCCTCCTTCTCGGTACTGTTACACCCCACTCTCCTCCTTCTCGGTACTGTTACACCCCTCCTCCCTCCTTCTCGGTACTGTTACACCCCACTCTCCTCCTTCTCGGTACTGTTACACCCCTCCTCCCTCCTTCTCGGTACTGTTACACCCCACTCTCCTCCTTCTCGGTACTGTTACACCCCACTCTCCTCCTTCTCGGTACTGTTACACCCCTCCTCCCTCCTTCTCGGTACTGTTACACCCCACTCTCCTCCTTCTCGGTACTGTTACACCCCTCCTCCCTCCTTCTCGGTGCTGTTACACCCCTCCTCCCTCCTTCTCGGTACTGTTACACCCCACTCTCCTCCTTCTCGGTACTGTTACACCCCTCCTCCCTCCTTCTCGGTGCTGTTACACCCCTCCTCCCTCCTTCTCGGTACTGTTACACCCCACTCTCCTCCTTCTCGGTACTGTTACACCCCTCCTCCCTCCTTCTCGGTGCTGTTACACCCCTCCTCCCTCCTTCTCGGTACTGTTACACCCCACTCTCCTCCTTCTCGGTACTGTTACACCCCTCCTCCCTCCTTCTCGGTACTGTTACACCCCACTCTCCTCCTTCTCGGTACTGTTACACCCCTCCTCCCTCCTTCTCGGTACTGTTACACCCCACTCTCCTCCTTCTCGGTACTGTTACACCCCTCCTCCCTCCTTCTCGGTACTGTTACACCCCACTCTCCTCCTTCTCGGTACTGTTACACCCCACTCTCCTCCTTCTCGGTACTGTTACACCCCTCCTCCCTCCTTCTCGGTACTGTTACACCCCACTCTCCTCCTTCTCGGTACTGTTACACCCCTCCTCCCTCCTTCTCGGTGCTGTTACACCCCTCCTCCCTCCTTCTCGGTACTGTTACACCCCACTCTCCTCCTTCTCGGTACTGTTACACCCCTCCTCCCTCCTTCTCGGTGCTGTTACACCCCTCCTCCCTCCTTCTCGGTACTGTTACACCCCACTCTCCTCCTTCTCGGTACTGTTACACCCCTCCTCCCTCCTTCTCGGTGCTGTTACACCCCTCCTCCCTCCTTCTCGGTACTGTTACATCCCACTCTCCTCCTTCTCGGTACTGTTACACCCCCTCCTCCCTCCTTCTCGGTGCTGTTACACCCAGCTCTCCTCCTTCTCGGTACTGTTACACCCAGCTCTCCTCCTCGGTACTGTTACACCCCGCTCTCCTCCTTCTCGGTACTTTTACACCCCTCATCCCTCCTTCTCGGTACTGTTACATCCCTCCTCCCTCCTTCTAGGTACTGTTACACCCATCCTCCCTCCTTCTCGGTACTGTTACACCCCGCTCTCCTCCTTCTCGGTACTGTTACACCCAGCTCTCCTCCTCGGTACTGTTACACCCCGCTCTCCTCCTTCTCGGTACTTTTACACCCCTCATCCCTCCTTCTCGGTACTGTTACATCCCTCCTCCCTCCTTCTAGGTACTGTTACACCCATCCTCCCTCCTTCTCGGTACTGTTACACCCCGCTCTCCTCCTTCTCGGTACTGTTACACCCCTCCTCCCTCCTTCTCGGTACTGTTACACCCCACTCTCCTCCTTCTCGGTACTGTTACACCCCTCCTCCCTCCTTCTAGGTACTGTTACACCCATCCTCCCTCCTTCTCGGTACTGTTACACCCCGCTCTCCTCCTTCTCGGTACTGTTACACCCAGCTCTCCTCCTCGGTACTGTTACACCCCGCTCTCCTCCTTCTCGGTACTTTTACACCCCTCATCCCTCCTCGGTACTGTTACATCCCTCCTCCCTCCTTCTAGGTACTGTTACACCCATCCTCCCTCCTTCTCGGTACTGTTACACCCCGCTCTCCTCCTCGGTACTGTTACACCCCTCCTCCCTCCTTTCGGTACTGTTACACCCCTCCTCCCTCCTTCTCGGTACTGTTACACCCCTCCTCCCTCCTTCTCGGTACTGTTCCACCCCACTCTCCTCATTCTCGGTACTGTTACACCCCCTCCTCCCTCCTTCTCGGTGCTGTTACACCCCTCCTCCCTCCTTCTCGGTACTGTTACACACCGCTCTCCTCCTTCTCGGTACTGTTACACCCCTCCTCCCTCCTTCTCGGTACTGTTACACCCCTCCTCCCTCCTTCTCGGTACTGTTACACCCCGCTCTCCTCCTTCTCGGTACTGTTACACCCCTCCTCCCTCCTTCTCGGTACTGTTACACCCCGCTCTCCTCCTTCTCGGTACTGTTACACCCCTCCTCCCTCCTTCTCGGTACTGTTACACCCCACTCTCCTCCTTCTCGGTACTGTTACACCCCTCCTCCCTCCTTCTCGGTACTGTTACACACCGCTCTCCTCCTTCTCGGTACTGTTACACCCCTCCTCCCTCCTTCTCGGTACTGTTACACCCCTCCTCCCTCCTTCTCGGTGCTGTTACACCCAGCTCTCCTCCTTCTCGGTACTGTTACACCCAGCTCTCCTCCTCGGTACTGTTACACCCCGCTCTCCTCCTTCTCGGTACTTTTACACCCCTCATCCCTCCTTCTCGGTACTGTTACATCCCTCCTCCCTCCTTCTAGGTACTGTTACACCCATCCTCCCTCCTTCTCGGTACTGTTACACCCCACTCTCCTCCTTCTCGGTACTGTTACACCCCTCCTCCCTCCTTCTCGGTACTGTTACACCCCTCCTCCCTCCTTCTCGGTACTGTTACACCCCGCTCTTCTCCTTCTCGGTACTGTTACACCCCTCCTCCCTCCTTCTCGGTGCTGTTACACCCCTCCTCCCTCCTTCTCGGTACTGTTACACACCGCTCTCCTCCTTCTCGGTACTGTTACACCCCTCCTCCCTCCTTCTCGGTACTGTTACACCCCTCCTCCCTCCTTCTCGGTACTGTTACACCCCGCTCTCTTCCTTCTCGGTACTGTTACACCCCTCCTCCCTCCTTCTCGGTACTGTTACACCCCGCTCTCCTCCTTCTCGGTACTGTTACACCCCTCCTCCCTCCTTCTCGGTACTGTTACACCCCACTCTCCTCCTTCTCGGTACTGTTACACCCCTCCTCCCTCCTTCTCGGTACTGTTACACACCGCTCTCCTCCTTCTCGGTACTGTTACACCCCTCCTCCCTCCTTCTCGGTACTGTTACACCCCTCCTCCCTCCTTCTCGGTGCTGTTACACCCAGCTCTCCTCCTTCTCGGTACTGTTACACCCAGCTCTCCTCCTCGGTACTGTTACACCCCGCTCTCCTCCTTCTCGGTACTTTTACACCCCTCATCCCTCCTTCTCGGTACTGTTACATCCCTCCTCCCTCCTTCTAGGTACTGTTACACCCATCCTCCCTCCTTCTCGGTACTGTTACACCCCGCTCTCCTCCTTCTCGGTACTGTTACACCCAGCTCTCCTCCTCGGTACTGTTACACCCCGCTCTCCTCCTTCTCGGTACTTTTACACCCCTCATCCCTCCTTCTCGGTACTGTTACATCCCTCCTCCCTCCTTCTAGGTACTGTTACACCCATCCTCCCTCCTTCTCGGTACTGTTACACCCCGCTCTCCTCCTCGGTACTGTTACACCCCTCCTCCCTCCTTTCGGTACTGTTACACCCCTCCTCCCTCCTTCTCGGTACTGTTACACACCGCTCTCCTCCTTCTCGGTACTGTTACACCCCTCCTCCCTCCTTCTCGGTACTGTTACACCCCTCCTCCCTCCTTCTCGGTACTGTTACACCCCGCTCTCCTCCTTCTCGGTACTGTTACACTCCTCCTCCCTCCTTATCGGTACTGTTACAGCCCTCCTCCCTCCTTCTCGGTACTGTTACACCCCGCTCTCCTCCTTCTCGCTACTCCCTGCCGCACCCCGCTCGCCGTCTGGCAAATATTGGCATCAGAGGCGTACGCCATGGCGCGTTGGCCACCGCCCGCGGCTCCAAAACGGGTTCCGTGACACTGACTGTGTCTTGTCGGCCAGGGTGAATGCTCTCTGGCCGTGACCGGCCAGCCACGTGATCCACATTTAGACGGCGGCCGCCCCGGCGGGGAGGCTCCTCAGCCCGGCCCAGCCCAGCCCGGTCCGATCGGCGTCCGTTTACCGGTTTAATTTGAATCTGACACTCGATCACGCCTCGCCCCAGCCGGCTCCAACAGCTGGTGACGTTAGGCTGGTGACGTTAGACTAGAGACGTTAGGCTGGTGACGTTAGGCTGGTGACGTTAGACTGGTGACGTTAGGCTGGTGACGTTAGGCTGGTGATGAGGCGTTAGACTGGTGACGAAACGTTAGGCTGGTGACGAGACGTTAGGCTGGTGACGAGACGTTAGGCTGGTGACGAGACGTTAGGCTGGTGATGAGGCGTTAGGCTGGGGACGAGACGTTAGGCTGGGGACGTTAGACTAGAGACGTTAGGCTGGTGACGTTAGGCTGGTGATGAGGCGTTAGACTGGTGACGAAACGTTAGGCTGGTGACGAGACGTTAGGCTGGTGACGAGACGTTAGGCTGGTGACGTTAGGCTGGTGACGAGACGTTATGTTATGCTGGTGACGAGACGTTAGGTTGGTGACGTTAGGCTGGTGATGAGGCGTTAGGCTGGTGATGAGACGTTAGGCTGGTGACGAGGCGTTATATTGGTGACGAGACGTTAGGCTGGTGACGAGACGTTAGGCTGGTGACGAGGTGTTAGGCTGGTGATGAGGCATTTGGCTGGTGACGAGACGTTAGATTGGTGATGAGGCGTTAGGCTGGTGATGAGACGTTAGGCTGGTGACGAGACGTTAGGCTGGTGACGAGGTGTTAGGCTGGTGATGAGGCATTTGGCTGGTGACGAGACGTTATATTGGTGACGAGACGTTAGGCTGGTGACGAGGTGTTAGGCTGGTGACGAGACGTTAGGCTGGTGACGAGGTGTTAGGCTGGTGATGAGGCATTTGGCTGGTGACGAGACGTTAGATTGGTGATGAGGCGTTAGGCTGGTGATGAGACGTTAGGCTGGTGACGAGACGTTAGGCTGGTGACGAGGTGTTAGGCTGGTGATGAGGCATTTGGCTGGTGACGAGACGTTAGATTGGTGACGAGGCGTTAGGCTGGTGACTAGGCGTTGGGTTGGTGACGAGGCGGTAGGCTCCAACAATCGATAATGGGTTCCGCCGAGTAAAGCAAGGCAAGTTCAAGTTTGTATTTGTGAGCTGTTTGGTTCCACTATGTCACACCTGGAATGAGCTATCACATTATGATTAATACCTTCTCGTTTAGAATGCGAAGTCTAGATAGGTGCATCTGTGACCCATCAGTGACTCATCAATGGGGATAGAAACCGGCATAATAATTGAGTATAAGCAATGTCATATGAAGCGCGAAATGCTGGTAACGAGTTACGAAAGGTGAAAACAGAGGAGAGGAGAAAGAGATAGAGAGAGAGGAAGAAAGAGAAAGAGAGAAATAGACAGAGACAGAGACAGAGACAGAGACAGAGACAGAGACAGAGACAGCGACAGAGACAGCGACAGCGACAGCGACAGCGACAGCGACAGCGACAGCGACAGCGACAGCGACAGCGACAGCGACAGCGACAGCGACAGCGACAGCGACAGAGACAGAGACAGAGACAGAGACAGAGACAGAGACAGAGACAGAGACAGAGACAGAGACAGAGACAGAGACAGAGACAGAGACAGAGACAGAGACATAGACAGAGACAGAGACAGAGACAGAGACAGAGACAGAGACAGAGACAGAGACAGAGACAGAGACAGAGACAGAGACAGAGACAGAGACAGAGACAGAGACAGAGACAGAGAGAGAGAGAGAGAGAGAGAGAGAGAGAGAGAGAGAGAGAGAGAGAGAGAGAGAGAGAGAGAGGGAGAGAGAGAGAGAGAGAGAGAGAGAGAGAGAGAGAGAGAGAGAGAGAGAGAGAGAGAGAGAGAGAGAGAGAGAGAGAGATGCAGAGCAGAGGCATACCAAGTTGCAACGACGCAACACTCCAGAGACTGCTCCTCTAGCATATAGGGCAGTAGCACGGGAGACTGCATCTTACACAGAGCTGTAGCACGAGAGACTGCATCTAGCGCAGGGCAGTAGCACGGGAGACTGCATCTTACACAGAGCTGTGGCACGAGAGACTGCATCTAGCGCAGGGCAGTAGCACGGGAGACTGCATCGGTCATCTGGACGATATTACAGACAGCTGTAAAACAGCAGGGGCTCTGCAAACAGGCAAGGCAGAAGACATGCGCATGGATCCCAGACATGTATATCTGACCCAAGAAGGTGTGGGATCATAGCAAGTCTCACAACAAAATGCAACAGTGGATCTTAGATGATTTGTGTCTCCCGATAATATTTTGCAGCATATCGTGCATCTTTCGATAAGCGTTCAAAATGGATATATGATCCCTCAGGACTTTATATTTGACAGGATCCCATGTTAAATCATGCAATGATTTAAGTATTTAATGATGCAATGCAGCACTAGATACAAGTTTCTACTTCTTTCGTTCGGAAAAGGAAAATTGTAGACAATATCTAAAAGTATAGCTTAAGAATGATGCCTTTTTAACGGATCCGATGAAGCTTTCGATACAGTATATGTAGAAAGCGGATCCGAAGTCCCATGGGATTGTTATGCAAACATTGTCGAAGTTCGTGGGTCCTCTCAGTCAATCGTTGAACTTTTTTTTAAGCGGAGCTACTCAATGTTTTAAGGATCCAGATCCTACGATCAGATCACAGGCCCATTTTATGATCCGCGCCCACCTCCGAAAGGTGACAGCTTTTTCTGTGTGGTGCAAGATACTTGCATTTTTGCTATTTGTTCTGCACTGAGCCTCCGCTAAGACGCTAGGAATCAAATAACGCATGCCTTTTGTAAACGCAGCCACATTGAACCATAAGATGGGAGGACATATCAGCTCGGTAACTGCGAGGTCTGAGCAGCTCGGTAACTGCGAGGACCGAACAGCTCGGTAACTGCGAGGACAGAGCAGCTCGGTAACTGCGAGGACAGAGCAGCTCGGTAACTGCGAGGACAGAGCAGTTCGGTAACTGCGAGGACAGAGCAGCTCGGTAACTGCGAGGACAGAGCAGCTCGGTAACTGCGAGGTTAGAGCAGCTCGGTAACTGCGAGGACATATCAGCTCGGTAACTGCGGGGTCAGATCAGCTCGGTAACTGCGAGGTCAGAGCAGCTCGGTAACTGCGAGGACAGAGCAGCTCGGTAACTGCGAGGACAGAGCAGCTCGGTAACTGCGAGGACCGAACAGCTCGGTAACTGCGAGGTCAGATCAGCTCGGTAACTGCAAGGTTAGAGCTGCTCGGTAACTGCGAGGTCAGAGCAGCTCGGTAACTGCGAGGACAGAGCAGCTCGGTAACTGCGAGGTCAGATCAGCTCGATAACTGCGAGGACAGAGCAGCTCAGTAACTGCGAGGACAGAGCAGCTCGGTAACTCCGAGGTCAGAGCAGCTCGGTAACTCCGAAGTCAGAACAGCTCGGTAACTGCGAGGTTAGAGCAGCTCGGTAACTGCGAGGTCAGAGCAGCTCGATAACTGCGAGGTCAGAGCAGCTCGGTAACTCCGAGGTCAGAACAGCTCGGTAACTGCGAGGTTAGAGCAGCTCGGTAACTGCGAGGTTAGAGCAGCTCGGTAACTGCGAGGTCAGAGCAGCTCGATAACTGCGAGGACAGAGCAGCTCGGTAACTGCGAGGACATAGCTCGATAACTGCTAGGACAGAGCAGCTCGATAACTGCGAGGACAGAGCAGCTCGGTAACGACGAGGACAGAGCAGCTCGGTAACTGCGAGGTCAGAGCAGCTCGGTAACTGCGAGGACAGAGCAGCTCGATAACTGCGAGGTCAGAGCAGCTCGGTAACTGCGAGGACAGAGCAGCTCGGTAACTGCGAGGGCAGAGCAGCTCGGTAACTGCGAGGACAGAGCAGCTCGGTAACTGCGAGGACAGAGCAGCTCGGTAACTGCGAGGTCAGAGCAGCTCGGTAACTGCGAGGACAGATCAGCTCGGTAACTGCGAGGTCAGAGCAGCTCGATAACTGCGAGGTTAGAGCAGCTCGGTAACTGCGAGGACAGAGCAGCTCGGTAACTGCGAGGACAGAACAGCTCGGTAACTGCGAGGTCAGAGCAGCTCGGTAACTGCGAGGTCAGAGCAGCTCTATAACTGCGAGGTTAGAGCAGCTCGGTAACTGCGAGGTTAGAGCAGCTCGGTAACTGCGAGGACAGAGCAGCTCAGTAACTGTGAGGTTAGAGAAGCTCGGTAACTGCGAGGTCAGAGCAGCTCGATAACTGCGAGGTTAGAGAAGCTCGGTAACTGCGAGGTTAGAGCAGCTCGGTAACTGCGAGGTTAGAGCAGCTCGGTAACTGCGAGGTTAGAGCAGCTCGGTAACTGCGAGGTTAGAGCAGCTCGGTAACTGCGAGGTCAGAGCAGCTCGGTAACTGCGAGGTTAGAGCAGCTCGATAACTGCGAGGTTAGAGCAGCTCGGTAACTGCGAGGTCAGAGTAGCTCGGTAACTGCGAGGACAGAGCAGCTCGGTAACTGCGAGGACAGAGCAGCTCGGTAACTGCAAGGTCAGATCAGCTCGGTAACTGCGAGGACAGAGCAGCTCGGTAACTGCGAGGACAGAGCAGCTCGATAACTGAGAGGTCAGAGCAGCCCGGTAACTGCGAGGTCAGATCAGCTCGGTAACTGCGAGGACATATCTAGCAGGATAGCACCGGGTATCTTGAGTGATCACAGCATGGTCAATTTTGAAATGCAGCTTATTCCGCATGAAAAGGGGCCGGGCTTATGGAGGTTTAATAATACGCTTCTCGAAAATGAAACTTTTATTCGTTGGGTTAGGACTGAGATAAACACGGCTACAAATAAGAGAGGTAGATATACCAATGTAAGCGACACGGGGCTGTTGTTGGAAATTCTGACAAGCGAAATCAGAGCACACAGTGTGGTTACTTGTAAGCAAAAGGCTAGACGGCGAAGGGAGGAGGACCAGCGGGCAATAGCGGAGTTAAATGAATGCGAGAGTGATATGTGCATCAATCCTAGTGACGATAATATTGAGCGTTACCAAGCTTTAAGGAAGAGAATTGATGAAATGTAGGAGGAGAAGGGTAAAAAGGCAATGATGTGGTCCGGGGTTAGGTGGATGGAGCAAGGAGAGAGGCCTTCCAGATATTTTCTGAGTCTTTGCGCAAATAAGGTGGCAAAAAGTCGTATTAAAGCGCTATATGTCACAGAGAATGAAGTGATCACGGATAATAAGGCAATTATTACCTACTGTAGGAGCTATTTTGAAGGAATATATAAGTCAAAGGACGCAGGCATGAAACAAACTTAGTTCAGAGACTAGCCTTTTTCAGATCTCTAAACCCGCCACGGTTGAGCGAAACCGATAAAGCAGGTTGTGAAGGGCCATTAACTGACAGTGAGTGCGAGAAAGTATTAGAAGGAATGATGAACAACAAATCACCGTCGGTGTCGGGTTTCTCTAAAGAGTTATTTTTATTTTTTTGCCCGGATTTAGGGGATATTGTGGTTAAGTATGTTAACGAGGCGAGAGATAAAGGCGTGTTTTTCCTACCCAAAGAAGGGGAGTGATTACGCTTATTCCAAAACAGGGAGATCAGAGATTCTTGAAAAATAAGAGAGCAATTTGTCTATTGGATATAGTATATAAAATAGTAGCAAAAGCGCTGGCTAATAGGTTGATGGCGGTTATTTATAAAATAGTGGCCCCGAGCCAAACTGGCGCTATTCGAGGGCGGTTTATCGGAACAAACTTGCGTACAATTGTCGACATTGCACATTATTGTAACATTGATAAACTTGAAGGAATACTAATGGCGTTGGATTTTAAAAATGCGTTTAATACAGTAGAGCATGACTTTGTTTATAGCATGCTGAAATTGTTCAATTTTGGCGAGGATTTCATCCGTTTTGTTCGTTTGTTGTATAACGAGACGCTATTGACTGTTATAAATAATGGTTTCACTTCGAATTGGTTCAAAACAACACAGGCTGTCCCGCGTCAGAGCCTATTTTTGACCTAGTGCTAGAAACGCTTGCCCTAAAGATTCGAAATACAAAGCATATTCAAGGAATATCGGTGTCGGGGGAACTTTTTATTGTGTCCCAGTACTGTGACGACACAACCGTTTTTATTAAAGACGAGGCATCAGCGGAAAGGGTCATAGAAACCGTTCATGATTTCGGAACGTAATCGGGACTGGAATTTAATTTGAACAAATGCGAGTACATGTGGCTAGGAACAAGGAAATACTCCGAGCTTACAATATGTGGGGCGGCGCCTGTCAGAAGATGTAAGATACTGGATGTTTGGTTTAGTGCAGTGGAAGATTGCACGTCTATTAATGTAGAACCTATCGTGTCCAAAATCGAGCGAACATTGGATCAGTGGAGACAGCGGGATCTCACACTCAAAGGCAAAATAACTGTAGCTAAGTCACTAGCTGTGTCTCAGCTCATTTATGTAATAGCGGTACAGCAAATACCAAGGAGGTACTTGGATTTGATACAGAGCCATCTAATGAAGTTCCTGTGGAGAGGACGTCCCCCAAAAGTGGCTAAGAGAACTCTCTGCCAGGGAATAAAAGCAGGTGGTTTGTCTTGTCCTGATTTGGTGATAATGTATCAGGCAAACAGAGCAGGATGGCTAGCAAAAATGGACAATGCGAACCAGTTGCAGTTTGTTAGAGTGTTTGAAATCCGAGTCCAAGCTGCGATAAAAGAGCTAGTAGCAATTCATTCTGATAAGAGGTGGGTGCAGGGTTTGTGTACATCCGAATTTTATAAAGACATGCTGTTATGGTTCCGAGAGGGCGTCCCAGTTGTAGAACCTTCCAATGGCAGAGAGGTACGAAGGCAGTACCTATGGAATAATATAGCAATTTGCGTAGATAATAAGCCAATAGTGTCGCGAACATTGTCACGTTATGGCGCCAACTACATAGACAATTTAGTCGATAGCCAGGGACGCCTCATGACCCATGCAGCCTTTGTAGAAAAATATCCATACGCCCGCATTGGTTCATTTAAATATATGGGTTGGTGTCAAGCCATTCCAAGGCAATGGAAGATAATGCTAAATGGCTCACCCGCTATAACGGAGGAGGAAAAGGGCATGCGAGCTGGCATTGAAGTTAAAGGGAAATTCGTTCCGTTAAATCTTGTCAAAGCCAAGTATTTCCATTCAAAATGGGTCCCCGGTGCTATTCCAACTGCCCAGCAGCGCTGGAAGGATGAACATATTGATTTTGGTGATAAATGGTTCAAAATATATCAACTAGCATTTGCTGTGACAACTTCAACAAAGCTACAAAGTTTGCAGTATCGAATACTACACAGATATTTTCCCACAAGAAGATACCTTTGCATCAGGCAAATAATTGATGACCCATTTTGCAATAACTGCGGGGAAGTGGAAACATTGCAGTATTTCTTTATTAATTGTTTTGAGGTTAAACTATTTTGGGACGAACTAGCAATAATAGTAAAGCGGAGGCTGAACTTGCACGAATTTCACCTAACTGCGAGGCACGTTGTGTTTGGTTTTCTGAAAAGTAAAGACGTTGTTAATGTAATTATATTGTCAGCAAAGCAATTTGTTGTAAGCCAAAGGTATAGAGATGGACGAATAACTGCCGACGTTTTTCGGTACTCAGTAGACAAATATTTTAGGATTGAAAAGGCAATCGCTATACAAAACCACACTATTGATAAGTTTCATAACAGGTGGCGCCACTTTATGTCTGACTCGGTGGGGGGGGGGGGGGGGGGGGGAATTGTTGACGTGAATAGTACTGGATCGTTGTTCGTGTCGTGTGAATAGTACTGGACCGTTGTTCGTGTCGTGTGAATAGTACTGGACCGTTGTTCGTGTCGTGTGAATAGTACTGGATCGTTGTTCGTGTCGTGTGAATAGTACTGGATCGTTGTTCGTGTCGTGTGAATAGTACTGGATCGTTGTTCGTGTCGTGTGAATAGTACTGGATCGTTGTTCGTGTCGTGTGAATAGTACTGGATCGTTGTTCGTGTCGTGTGAATAGTACTGGATCGTTGTTCGTGTCGTGTGAATAGTACTGGATCGTTGTTCGTGTCGTGTGAATAGTACTGGATCGTTGTTCGTGTCGTGTGAATAGTACTGGATCGTTGTTCGTGTCGTGTGAATAGTACTGGATCGTTGTTCGTGTCGTGTGAATAGTACTGGATCGTTGTTCGTGTCGTGTGAATAGTACTGGATCGTTGTTCGTGTCGTGTGAATAGTGCTGGATCGTTGTTCGTGTCGTGTGAATAGTACTGGATCGCTGTTCGTGTCGTGTGAATAGTACTGGACCGTTGTTCGTGTCGTGTGAATAGTACTGGATCGTTGTTCGTGTCGTGTGAATAGTACTGGACCGTTGTTCATGTCGTGTGAATAGTACTGGATCGTTGTTCGTGTCGTGTGAATAGTACTGGATCGTTGTTCGTGTCGTGTGAATAGTACTGGATCGTTGTTCGTGTCGTGTGAATAGTACTGGATCGTTGTTCGTGTCGTGTGAATAGTACTGGATCGTTGTTCGTGTCGTGTGAATAGTACTGGATCGTTGTTCGTGTCGTGTGAATAGTACTGGATCGTTGTTCGTGTCGTGTGAATAGTACTGGATCGTTGTTCGTGTCGTGTGAATAGTACTGGATCGTTGTTCGTGTCGTGTGAATAGTACTGGATCGTTGTTCGTGTCGTGTGAATAGTACTGGATCGTTATTCGTGTCGTGTGAATAGTACTGGATCGTTGTTCGTGTCGTGTGAATAGTACTGGATCGTTGTTCGTGTCGTGTGAATAGTAATGGATCGTTGTTCGTGTCGTGTGAATAGTACTGGACCGTTGTTCGTGTCGTGTGAATAGTACTGGATCGTTGTTCGTGTCGTGTGAATAGTACTGGATCGTTGTTCGTGTCGTGTGAATAGTACTGGATCGTTGTTCGTGTCGTGTGAATAGTAATGGATCGTTGTTCGTGTCGTGTGAATAGTACTGGACCGTTGTTCGTGTCGTGTGAATAGTACTGGATCGTTGTTCGTGTCGTGTGAATAGTACTGGATCGTTGTTCGTGTCGTGTGAATAGTACTGGATCGTTGTTCGTGTCGTGTGAATAGTACTGGATCGTTGTTCGTGTCGTGTGAATAGTACTGGATCGTTGTTCGTGTCGTGTGAATAGTACTGGATCGTTGTTCGTGTCGTGTGAATAGTACTGGATCGTTGTTCGTGTCGTGTGAATAGTACTGGATCGTTGTTCGTGAATAGTACTGGATCGTTGTTCGTGTCTGTTATATGTAAATGTGTGCATGTATATGGCGACCAATTTTAAAAAAACTGCGAGGTTAGAGCAGCTCGGTAACTGCGAGGTCAGAGCAGCTCGGTAACTGCGAGTACAGAGCAGCTCGATAACTGCGAGGTCAGATCAGCTCGGTAACTGCGAGGTTAGAGCAGCTCGGTAACTGCGAGGTTAGAGCAGCTCGGTAATTGCGAGGTCAGAGCAGCTCGGTAACTGCGAGTACAGAGCAGCTCGATAACTGCGAGGTCAGATCAGCTCGGTAACTGCGAGGTTAGAGCAGCTCGGTAACTGCGAGGTTAGAGCAGCTCGGTAACTGCGAGGTCAGAGCAGCTCGGTAACTGCGAGGACAGATCAGCTCGGTAACTGCGAGGACAGATCAGCTCGGTAACTGCGAGGACAGATCAGCTCGGTAACTGCGAGGTTAGAGCAGCTCGATAACTGCGAGGACAGAGCAGCTCGGTAACTGCGAGGTTAGAGCAGCTCGGTAACTGCGAGGTCAGAGCAGCTCGGTAACTGCGAGGTTAGAGCAGCTCGGTAACTGCGAGGACAGAGCAGCTCGGTAACTGCGAGGTCAGATCAGCTCGGTAACTGCGAGGACATATCAGCTCGATAACTGCGAGGTCAGATCAGCTCGGTAACTGCGAGGTTAGAGCAGCTCGGTAACTGCGAGATTAGAGAAGCTCGGTAACTGCGAGGTCAGAGCAGCTCGGTAACTGCGAGTACAGAGCAGCTCGATAACTGCGAGGTCAGATCAGTTCGGTAACTGCGAGGTTAGAGCAGCTCGGTAACTGCGAGGTTAGAGCAGCTCGGTAACTGCGAGGTCAGAGCAGCTCGGTAACTGCGAGGACAGATCAGTTCGGTAACTGCGAGGACAGAGCAGCTCGGTAACTGCGAGGACAGATCAGCTCGGTAACTGCGAGGTTAGAGCAGCTCGATAACTGCGAGGACAGAGCAGCTCGGTAACTGCGAGTTTAGAGCAGCTCGGTAACTGCGAGGTCAGAGCAGCTCGATAACTGCGAGGTTAGAGCAGCTCGGTAACCGCGAGGACAGAGCAGCTCGGTAACTGCGAGGTCAGAGCAGCTCGGTAACTGCGAGGTTAGAGCAGCTCGGTAACTGCGAGGACAGAGCAGCTCGGTAACTGCGAGGTTAGAGCAGCTCGGTAACTGCGAGGTCAGAGCAGCTCGGTAACTGCGAGGTTAGAGCAGCTCGGTAACTGCGAGGTTAGAGCAGCTCGGTAACTGCGAGGTTAGAGCAGCTCGGTAACTGCGAGGTTAGAGCAGCTCGGTAACTGCGAGGTTAGAGCAGCTCGGTAACTGCGAGGTTAGAGCAGCTCGGTAACTGCGAGGTTAGAGCAGCTCGGTAATTGCGAGGTCAGAGCAGCTCGGTAACTGCGAGGTTAGAGCAGCTCGATAACTGCGAGGTTAGAGCAGCTCGGTAACTGAGAGGTTAGAGCAGCTCGGTAACTGCGAGGTTAGAGCAGCTCGGTAACTGCGAGGTCAGAGCAGTTCGGTAACTGCGAGGACAGAGCAGCTCTGTAACTGCGAGGACAGAGCAGCTCGGTAACTGTGAGGTCAGATCAGCTCGGTAACTCGCCAGAACAGAGCAGCTCGGTAACTGCGAGGACAGAGCAGCTCGATAACTGCGAGGTCAGATCAGCTCGGTAACTGCGAGGACATATCAGCTCGGTAACTGCGAGGACATATCAGCTCGGTAACTGCGAGGACAGATCAGCTCGGTAACTGCGAGGACAGAGCAGCTCGGTAACTGCGAGGACAGTTCAGCTCGGTAACTGCGAGGTCAGATCAGCTGGGTTACTGCGAGGTCAGAGCAGCTCGGTAACTGCGAGGTCAGAGCAGCTCGATAACTGCGAGGTTAGAGCAGCTCGGTAACTGCGAGGACAGAGCAGCTCGGTAACTGCGAGGTCAGAGCAGCTCGGTAACTGCGAGGTTAGAGCAGCTCGGTAACTGCGAGGACAGAGCAGCTCGGTAACTGCGAGGTTAGAACAGCTCGGTAACTGCGAGGTCAGAGCAGCTCGGTAACTGCGAGGTTAGAGCAGCTCGGTAACTGCGAGGTTAGAGCAGCTCGGTAACTGCGAGGTTAGATCAGCTCGGTAACTGCGAGGACAGAGCAGCTCGGTAACTGCGAGGTCAGATCAGCTTGGTAACTGCGAGGACATATCAGCTCGGTAACTGCGAGGTCAGATCAGCTCGGTAACTGCGAGGACAGAGCATCTCGGTAACTGCGAGGTCAGAGCAGCTCGGTAACTGCGAAGACAAATCGGCTCGGTAACTGCGAGGACAGAGCAGCTCGGTAACTGCGAGGTTAGAGCAGCTCGGTAACTGCGAGGACAGAGCAGCTCGATAACTGCGAGGACATATCAGCTCGGTAACTGCGAGGACAGAGCAGCTCGGTAACTGCGAGGACAGAGCAGCTCGATAACTGCGAGGTCAGAACAGCTCGGTAACTGCGAGGACAGAGCAGCTCGGTAACTGCGAGGACAGATCAGCTCGGTAACTGCGAGGACAGAGCAGCTCGGTAACTACGAGGACAGAGCAGCTCGATAACTGTGAGGACAGATCAGCTCGGTAACTGCAAGGTTAGAGCAGCTCGGTAACTGCGAGGTCAGAACAGCTCGGTAACTGCGGGGACAGAGCAGCTCGGTAACTGCGAGGTCAGAGCAGCTCGGTAACTGCGAGGTCAGAGCAGCTCGGTAACTGCGAGGTTAGAGCAGCTCGGTAACTGCGAGGACAGAGCAGCTCGGTAACTGCGAGGACAGATCAGCTCGGTAACTGCGAGGTCAGATCAGCTCGGTAACTGCGAGGTCAGATCAGCTCGGTAACTGCGAGGTCAGATCAGCTCGATAACTGCGAGGACAGAGCAGCTCGGTAACTGCGAGGTCAGAACAGCTCGGTAACTGCGAGGACAGAGCAGCTCGGTAACTGCGAGGTCAGCGCAGCTCGGTAACAGCTCGGTAACTGCGAGGACAGAGCAGCTCGATAACTGCGAGGACAGAGCAGCTCGGTAACTGTGAGATTAGAGCAGCTCGGTAACTGCGAGGTTAGAGCAGCTCGGTAACTGCGAGGACAGAGCAGCTCGGTAACTGCGAGGTCAGAACAGCTCGATAACTGCGAGGACAGAGCAGCTCGGTAACTACGAGGACAGAGCAGCTCGGTAACTGCGAGGACAGAGCAGCTCGGTAACTGCCAGGTCAGAGCAGCTCGGTAACTGCGAGGTTAGAGCAGCTCGATAACTGCGAGGTCAGAACAGCTCGGTAACTGCGAGGACAGAGCAGCTCGGTAACTGCGAGGTTAGAGCAGCTCGGTAACTGCGAGGTCAGATCAGCTCGGTAACTGCGAGGTTAGAGCAGCTCGATAACTGAGAGGTCAGAACAGTTCGGTAACTGCGAGGACAGAGCAGTTCGGTAACTGCGAGGTCAGATCAGCTCGGTAACTGCGAGGTTAGAGCAGCTCGATAACTGCTTGGACATATCAGCTCGGTAACTGCGAGGACATATCAGCTCGGTAACTGCGAGGTCAGAACAGCTCGGTAACTGCGAGGTCAGATCAGCTCGGTGACTGCGAGGACAGAGCAGCTCGATAACTGCGAGGTTAGAGCAGCTCGATAACTGCGAGGACATATCAGCTCGGTAACTGCGAGGTTAGATCAGCTCGGTAACTGCGAGGACAGAGCAGCTCGATAACTGCGAGGTCAGATCAGCTCGGTAACTGCGAGGACAGAACAGCTCGGTAACTGCGAGGTCAGAACAGCTCGGTAACTGCGAGATCAGATCAGCTCGATAACTGCGAGGACAGAGCAGCTCGATAACTGCGAGGTCAGAGCAGCTCGGTAACTGCGAGGTTAGAGCAGCTCGGTAACTGCGAGGTCAGATCAGCTCGGTAACTGCGAGGTCAGAGCAGCTCGATAACTGCGAGGTCAGAACAGCTCGGTAACTGCGAGGTCAGATCAGCTCGGTAACTGTGAGGTCAGAACAGCTCGGTAACTGCGAGGTTAGAGCAGCTCGGTAACTGCGAGGTTAGAGCAGCTCGATAACTGCGAGGTTATAGCAGCTCGGTAACTGCGAGGACATATCAGCTCGGTAACTGCGAGGTTAGAGCAGCTCGGTAACTGCGAGGACATATCAGCTCGGTAACTGCGAGGACATATCAGCTCGGTAACTGCGAGGACAGAGCAGCTCGGTAACTGCGAGGACAGAGCAGCTCGGTAACTGCGAGGACATATCAGCTCAGTAACTGCGAGGTTAGAGCAGCTCGGTAACTGCGAGGACATATCAGCTCGGTAACTGCGAGGGCCGGAGTCCAGCCGAGTGCACCTGCACTCACTGGAGAGAGGGGCGGATGGCGCGCGGTCGGCCTGGTGGTCAGAACTGCGGCTGATCACGCCCGGACTGGGCCGGGCCGGGCTGTGCCCGCCGCGCCGACCTTGTAGGTCGGTAGTGTGTAGCCGGAACGTGTCTGGTGACGTCGCCTTGAACTTGACAGTGGAAAGAAAACCCAGGGCCACGGCGGCCGGCGAACGGCTGCTGCTACCCAGCCATAACAAACGACTAACGTAATGATCCAGCAGAGCAGTGTTCGTCACGGGCCCGCCAACCCCCAGCCCGGCCCGACCCGGGCCCATCAACACCAAGCCCAGGCCCGGACCAGGCACGGTCAAATTCATAATATTGAGGCACAGGCCCGGTCCGGCCCGTTCAGATTAAACATATAATTATTTTCACAAAATTTGCAATAATTATCCTGGCATATTTACTTGTATACTATAAATGTGAAACAATGAACCAACCAAAAAAGCCCACAGCCATAGCAACAGTGTGTTTATTTATTTATGTATTTATTTATTTTATTGATCGCCAACAGAGCAAGACTCCAATAACAGGCGAAGTCGTGAGAGATAAAACACGATGGTAAACTACTAAATACATAGTAAAACATAAACACATCATAAATGTATAAATAAATACAAAAAAGCACCAGCAATCGTATAAGTTTAAAGCGACGCCACATACTTGAGGACACTGTTTTTAAAACTGCAAAAGTTGCCTCCGAACATATCTGCATCCACAATATCACTATTTAAGAAGGTGAACTTGCTGTGTAAGTGAACTTCTGGTTAAAATATTTCTGAGCTCTGACCTAAGCTTGTGCGACGCGCGCATTACTTCAAAATTGTCAGGCCCAGGCCCATCCAGAGCCCAGTGATTTCCTTAAAGTTGAGGCCCGGCCCAGGCCCAGCCGAGGCCCAGCCCAGGCCCAGGCCCAGGCCCAGCCCAGGCCCAGGCCCAGCCCAGGCCCAGCCCAGGCCCAGCCCAGGCCCAGCCCAGGCCCAGCCCAGGCCCAGCCCAGGCCCAGCCCAGGCCCAGCCCAGGCCCAGCCCAGGCCCAGCCCAGGCCCAGCCCATGGCCCATAGGGCCAGCCCAGCCCATGGCGAACTCTGCAGCAGAGTCGTGAAAAAGGTAATGGTCTTCGTGCAATGTTGGAAGCTGTCTTATCTCAGTAAATCTGTAACTACATTTGGTTTGTCTGGGTTTGTCAGGACGGTATTTTGCTCAGTTAAAAAAAAAACGAAACGGTAGAAATATAATGATCTGATCTGATTAAGCTGTCTGGTTGTGAGGGTGCCTTTTCTACGTTTACGTTTGAACAGAGTATGAAATGTGGTCGAACTTCATTGCCGACCAATCAATGTTAGCATCTGCTGACGGGGTACCAATGGTAGCAGAGGCGTTGACAGTGGCGACCGGTGAGGTGGGGCTATCACAAGCAGACGACATACTTTAGCCTGTCGTCGTTTACGACTTTAGCCTTACAACTTTAGTCTGTCGAAAGGCTACAGTCTGCAACCAGCACGCACAATTTCAAACGATTCCGACAAATGGTTTAAGAGATATTAGCGATTATCTGACTCGCCACAACTACCATTATACCATTCCATTTGCAGTGAACTGTACCATGGCCAGGCATAATATGGAAGCCACCCTGTTTGAACACCATATGAACATAATTATAAGATAAACTTTCCAAACTGTAAACTATGGGATGTGAGAGGCTTGCTTGCCTAAAAATTGGGGCAGAATATGTGTGGGTGTGGATAAATAGGATGGCATGGAATGGATTCTTCGATGCCCTGCAATAGACTCTGGCATTGAACGCCTCCGCTGAATAATACAAGGTCGGGTTTCTTCGCATCCCATCATCTGTTCCTCTGTTGTTTCCTCCCTGAAGAGGCATCTGCCATGACTCAGCTGTTCTTTGTCTCGGCTCTTCAGGAGGGGTAGCTAATAACAGACGTATTGGTGGCGGTAATTCGCCTGTCTTTACTTTCTCTCAATGTGCTCCTTTTTTGTCTGTTTCATGGGTTTCAATTGGCCAAAATTATATGTAAGTTGTTGAGAAAATGGTGCTAAATCTACCGTGTTGGGCGATTAAATGGCGAATCTGAACACTTATGGCAATGGGAGAATTGTTGTATCAGGTGCCGCCGCTGCTCCATCCGTAAACGCTGAAAGCTCGGTGGTGACTATCTTTAACAGATATCTCAGTGACCACACTCGACACACCACGCCGGTGGCGTGGTCCTAGCCCGCGGCGGTGCAAGGTCACTGCTGGGGTCTCAGCCGCGTCCGTGTGCGGCGGGCCGGCATAACGGCCAGGGGCTCGCTGGCCCACCGTCCTCACGGCACAACACAACAGAGGACCGGCCACCTCGGCCTCACGGCACAACACAACACAACAGAGGACCGGCCACCTCGGCCTCACGGCACAACACAACAGAGGACCGGCCACCTCGGCATCCAGCGGACACAACACAACAGAGGACCGGCCACCTCGGCCTCACGGCACAGCACAACAGAGGACCGGCCACCTCGGCCTCACGGCACAACACAGCACAACAGAGGACCGGCCACCTCGGCATCACGGCACAACACAACACAACAGAGGACCGGCCACCTCGGCATCCAGCGGACACAACACAACAGAGGACCGGCCACCTCGGCCTCACGGCACAGCACAACAGAGGACCGGCCACCTCGGCCTCACGGCACAACACAGCACAACAGAGGACCGGCCACCTCGGCATCACGGCACAACACAACACAACAGAGGACCGGCCACCTCGGCCTCACGGCACAACATAGCACAACAGAGGACCGGCCACCTCGGCCTCACGGCACAACACAACAGAGGACCGGCCACCTCGGCATCACGGCACAACACAACACAACAGAGGACCGGCCACCTCGGCCTCACGGCACAGCACAACAGAGGACCGGCCACCTCGGCCTCACGGCACAACACAGCACAACAGAGGACCGGCCACCTCGGCCTCACGGCACAACACAACACAACAGAGGACCGGCCACCTCGGCCTCACGGCACAACACAACAGAGGACCGGCCACCTCGGCCTCACGGCACAACACAACACAACAGAGGACCGGCCACCTCGGCCTCACGGCACAGCACAACACAACAGAAGACCGGCCACCTCGGCCTCACGACACAACACAACAGAGGACCGGCCACCTCGGCCTCACGGCACAACACAACAGAGGACCGGCCACCTCGGCCTCACGGCACAACACAGCACAACAGAGGACCGGCCACCTCGGCCTCACGGCACAACACAACAGAGGACCGGCCACCTCGGCCTCACGGCACAACACAACACAACAGAGGACCGGCCACCTCGGCCTCACGGCACAACACAACAGAGGACAGAGGACTGGCCACCTCGGCCTCACGGCACAACACAACAGAGGACCGGCCACCTCGGCCTCACGGCACAACACAACAGAGGACCGGCCACCTCGGCCTCACGGCACAACACAACAGAGGACCGGCCACCTCGGCCTCACGACACAACACAACAGAGGACCGGCCACCTCGGCCTCACGGCACAACACAGCACAACAGAGGACCGGCCACCTCGGCCTCACGGCACAACACAGCACAACAGAGGACCGGCCACCTCGGCCTCACGGCACAACACAGCACAACAGGGGACCGGCCATCTCGGCCTCACGGCACAACACAGCACAACAGAGGACCGGCCACCTCGGCCTCACGGCACAACACAGCACAACAGAGGACCGGCCACCTCGGCCTCACGGCACAACACAGCACAACAGAGGACCGGCCACCTCGGCCTCACGGCACAACACAACACAACAGAGGACCGGCCACCTCGGCCTCACGGCACAACACAACACAACAGAGGACCGGCCACCTCGGCCTCACGGCACAACACAACAGAGGACCGGCCACCTCGGCCTCACGGCACAACACAGCACAACAGAGGACCGGCCACCTCGGCCTCACGGCACAACACAGCACAACAGAGGACCGGCCACCTCGGCCTCACGGCACAACACAACAGAGGACCGGCCACCTCGGCCTCACGGCACAACACAACACAACAGAGGACCGGCCACCTCAGCCTCACGGCACAACACAGCACAACAGAGGACCGGCCACCTCGGCCTCACGGCACAACACAACAGAGGACCGGCCACCTCGGCCTCACGGCACAACACAACACAACAGAGGACCGGCCACCTCGGCCTCACGGCACAACACAACAGAGGACCGGCCACCTCGGCCTCACGGCACAGCACAACAGAGGACCGGCCACCTCGGCCTCACGGCACAACACAACAGAGGACAGAGGACCGGCCACCTCGGCCTCACGGCACAACACAACAGAGGACCGGCCACCTCGGCCTCACGGCACAACACAACAGAGGACCGGCCACCTCGGCCTCACGGCACAACACAGCACAACAGAAGACCGGCCACCTCGGCCTCACGGCACAACACAACAGAGGACCGGCCACCTCAGCCTCACGGCACAACACAACAGAGGACCGGCCACCACGGCCTCACGGCACAGCACAACAGAGGACCGGCCACCTCGGCATCACGGCACAACACAACACAACAGAGGACCGGCCACCTCGGCCTCACGGCACAACACAACACAACAGAGGACCGGCCACCTCGGCCTCACGGCACAACACAACACAACAGAGGACCGGCCACCTCGGCCTCACGGCACAACACAACACAACAGAGGACCGGCCACCACGGCCTCACGGCACAACACAACAGAGGACCGGCCACCTCGGCATCACGGCACAACACAACAGAGGACCGGCCACCTCGGCCTCACGGCACAACACAACACAACAGAGGACCGGCCACCTCGGCCTCACGGCACAACACAACACAACAGAGGACCGGCCACCTCGGCCTCACGGCACAACACAACAGAGGACCGGCCACCTCGGCCTCACGACACAACACAACAGAGGACCGGCCACCTCGGCCTCACGGCACAACACAACACAACAGAGGACCGGCCACCTCGGCCTCACGGCACAACACAGCACAACAGAGGACCGGCCACCTCGGCCTCACGGCACAACACAACACAACAGAGGACCGGCCACCTCGGCCTCACGGCACAACACAACACAACAGAGGACCGGCCACCTCGGCCTCACGGCACAACACAGCACAACAGAGGACCGGCCACCTCGGCCTCACGGCACAACACAACACAACAGAGGACCGGCCACCTCGGCCTCACGGCACAACACAACACAACAGAGGACCGGCCACCTCGGCCTCACGGCACAACACAGCACAACAGAGGACCGGCCACCTCGGCCTCACGGCACAACACAACACAACAGAGGACCGGCCACCTCGGCCTCACGGCACAACACAACAGAGGACCGGCCACCTCGGCCTCACGGCACAGCACAACACAACAGAGGACCGGCCACCTCGGCCTCACGGCACAACACAACAGAGGACCGGCCACCTCGGCCTCACGGCACAACACAGCACAACAGAGGACCGGCCACCTCGGCCTCACGGCACAACACAACAGAGGACCGGCCACCTCGGCCTCACGGCACAACACAGCACAACAGAGGACCGGCCACCTCGGCCTCACGGCACAACACAACAGAGGACCGGCCACCTCGGCATCACGGCACAACACAACACAACAGAGGACCGGCCACCTCGGCCTCACGGCACAACACAACAGAGGACCGGCCACCTCGGCCTCACGGCACAACACAGCACAACAGAGGACCGGCCACCTCGGCCTCACGGCACAACACAACAGAGGACCGGCCACCTCGGCATCACGGCACAACACAACACAACAGAGGACCGGCCACCTCGGCCTCACGGCACAACACAACAGAGGACCGGCCACCTCGGCCTCACGGCACAACACAGCACAACAGAGGACCGGCCACCTCGGCCTCACGGCACAGCACAACACAACAGAGGACCGGCCACCTCGGCCTCACGGCACAACACAGCACAACAGAGGACCGGCCACCTCGGCCTCACGGCACAGCACAACACAACAGAGGACCGGCCACCTCGGCCTCACGGCACAACACAGCACAACAGAGGACCGGCCACCTCGGCCTCACGGCACAACACAACAGAGGACCGGCCACCTCGGCATCACGGCACAACACAACACAACAGAGGACCGGCCACCTCGGCCTCACGGCACAACACAACAGAGGACCGGCCACCTCGGCCTCACGGCACAACACAACACAACAGAGGACCGGCCACCTCGGCCTCACGGCACAACACAACAGAGGACCGGCCACCTCGGCCTCACGACACAACACAACAGAGGACCAGCCACCTCGGCATCACGGCACAACACAACACAACAGAAGACCGGCCACCTCGGCCTCACGGCACAACACAACAGAGGACCGGCCACCTCGGCCTCACGGCACAACACAACAGAGGACCGGCCACCTCGGCCTCACGGCACAACACAACAGAGGACCGGCCACCTCGGCCTCACGGCACAACACAACTGAGGACCGGCCACCTCAGCCTCACGACACAACACAACAGAGGACCGGCCACCTCGGCATCACGGCACAACACAACACAACAGAGGACCGGCCACCTCGGCCTCACGGCACAACACAGCACAACAGAGGACCGGCCACCTCGGCCTCACGGCACAACACAACACAACAGAGGACCGGCCACCTCGGCCTCACGACACAACACAACAGAGGACCGGCCACCTCGGCCTCACGGCACAACACAACAGAGGACCGGCCACCTCGGCCTCACGGCACAACACAACACAACAGAGGACCGGCCACCTCGGCCTCACGGCACAACACAACAGAGGACCGGCCACCTCAGCCTCACGACACAACACAACAGAGGACCGGCCACCTCAGCCTCACGACACAACACAACAGAGGACCGGCCACCTCGGCCTCACGGCACAACACAGCACAACAGAGGACCGGCCACCTCGGCCTCACGGCACAACACAACACAACAGAGGACCGGCCACCTCGGCCTCACGGCACAACACAACAGAGGACCGGCCACCTCGGCCTCACGGCACAACACAACAGAGGACTGGCCACCTCGGCCGAACGGCACAACACAACAGAGGACCGGCCACCTCGGCATCCAGCGGACACAACACAAAAGAGGACAGAGGACAGAGGATAGAGGACAGAGGACAGAGGACAGAGGACAGAGGACAGAGGACAGAGGACAGAGGACAGAGGACAGAGGACAGAGGACAGAGGACAGAGGACAGAGGACAGAGGACAGAGGACAGAGGACAGAGGACAGAGGACAGAGGACAGAGAACAGAGGACAGAGGACAGAGGACAGAGGACAGAGGACCGGCCACCCCGGTATCCAGCGGAGAGACACGTGCCAAGCACTTTTGGTGGGCAACTGGGGGATACTGGGGGTTTCCCTCAACCGCTATCACATTACGGTAAGTGGCATATCTGCTGGACGCCAACCGCAAGACCTTCCAATAGTATAAACTTGAATTCGGGAAGTGTCTGCTTAATGTGATTACCATAGCGAGTATTGGCTAAATGACTAAGCTGACGTTTTAACTATGCCAGTATTCTGCAAGACATTTATCGTGATAGCTGAGTTCTTGCTAAATGTGACGTAGCATAAGACCAGCTATGCAGAAAATAAAAAAATACATCCTAAGAATCACTTCTTTAGAACATTGACATTAATCCGTGGCAGTCTATGTATGGCAGAGTTTGCTCTTGAGTTCTACACATAACCGGATGATTTGGAAGTTTGTTGTTTCTAAGCTGTGCGCCAGTCTACAGCAGCAACGACAGTGAGTCAGTCGCTGGCAGTTTCATAAAATATGCAAAAAGGAATGTCTGATAGCTACTTTGCGCAAGTTTTATTCTCCCTTTGAAGTCTAAACAAACAAAAAATGCACTCCGACTAACTGTCGAAAAGTAATTGGTTATTTATAACTGTGCGTATTACGTTAAGTGTAAGGCGGAGGACTGAATTATCAAGATTCCGAGTCGTGGTTCCGAGTGGTCATTTCACATCTTTAATTATCCATTATCATTATGCTCTATATTTTTACTTGGTATAACAAGAAATGCCAAACGAAAGAAAAGCATGCAGTGAAAGCATTACGCTTCTTGCTCACTCATATAGTGAGCAAGAAGCGTTATAGTGATTGCCCGTGGATAGTCATTGCCCGGGGCAAACCCACTGGGTGAAACTACGTGGGAATGACCTAAATGAGTAGCAGCGAGCATGCACGACCTAAAATGTTACAATTCCGACTAAACGGTGGCTCATATTTTGCATTTATGGCTCATAAAACATGCTTTTATTGACATAATCTCCGAACGATCTAGTGACGTTACAATAAGGCGTCAGACAGGTCGACGAAATTAATGGGAAGCCGATACAGGCATCACAGGCATAGTTTTTCGGTGTTGTTCTCTGGTGATCTTTGCTTAAAAGAGTAAATGTTTTTTTTTAAAGAGCAAAGAGATGAGGCTTTTTCATGATAACCATGACAAACTTAAGTAAAATCGGCACTGGGACTAGTCAATGCTGGTGTTTTCAGTGTGTCATTAAACAGATGATGTGACGTGGTAGATTCGGTCATGTCTAGTGTCTTTGTCTTCTTTTATCCTAAGCGTCTCTTCTCAACATGATGAAATTTGGAAACAGCTAAAAATATCTTCCATTTAAACCATTAGTGCCCGAATTGGTATGTGTCTCATATGCGGGTCCTATGTTTTTTTTTCTTCCAGATGACGTTGAACTGAAATGTCTGAAATGCATTTAATACACAAATCATCAGATAAATGTACTCTATCCCCTCTCTCTACCAAGCCGTGACTCGTGACTCAATCCAGCTTACAACTTGTCGATGCAATGGCCGCTCGTGCGCTATTTTTGCAAAATGCATGTGCGGAAAATATAAATAGTTGCCGGGAAGTCTTGGAACATGTCCCAATGGGCACTCATGGGATGATTTTTGGTACACTGGCATAGGATTCACCCCAAGACTGCACACTGGCATAGGATTCACCCCAAGACTCCACACTGGCATAGGACTCACCCCAAGACTGCACACTGGCATAGGATTCACCCCAAGACTGCACACTGTCATAGGATTCACCCCAAGACTGCAGACTGGCATAGGATTCACCCCAAGACTGCACACTGTCATAGGATTCACCCCAAGACTGCACACTGTCATAGGATTCACCCCAAGACTGCACACTGGCATAGGATTCAACCCCAAGACCATTAGTGCCATTAGTGCACTGTCATAGGATTCACCTCCAAGACAGCAAGCAAATTATCTTGCTCCTTCCCCACAAACCTTCAACTGGTGATCTCTCTCTCTCTCTCTC